>JAPMNP010656454.1:3385-14031 GCA_029874935.1 Atherina boyeri | reverse complement strand
GAACAAACACACAGCATGGAGACGACTTGTTGAAGCCACAATTCATCTCTGTCGGATAGAGTCAACAACACCATAGGGAACTTACATGTTTTGTTGTTATTGTTGTTTTGAGCATACAGGGTCAATAATCTAGAAAATAATAATTGACTCCCTCCAGTAACAGAAAACATGGTTTAATCAGTGTCGTTGAGGCTTTTTGATGCACAGCGGCTACCATCGCTGCAGCATGTGGTCGAAATGGTGACGTCCAAGAGTGCCTTATTTGTTTTTATTCTATACACGAATTCAACGTTAGAAAGCAGTTATTGTTACACATAGTCCCTTTAAGTGTAAAATACTGAACTTGTCCTTTAAGGGTGATGATCATATAGCACCCATCTAAGTGACGTGACAGTGTATTAGAATATATTTTTTACTCCGTCACATGACACATGTTCATAGAAGTGATGTTACATAAGTATTAAAAAGTATTATGATACTAAGTATTAATTGTAGTGATGTACATGAGCAGAGCAGCAGCTGCAGTGTTTTCAGGGATAAGAGATTATCCTGAGCTGCACATGCTCAGTCAAAACAGTTATTTATGCAGCTCTCTTCCTCATATTATAAACTTGCTCTCATGTTATTTGCGTGACGAAAATTACTTTTCATACAAGAGATCAAATCAAATCGCATTGAAGTTTTTTTTTTTCAAACAAAACAGAAGTAGTTTAAATGTCCCGTCGTTCCTTAATGAGGATTTAAGGGAAATAATACCCTTAACCTTTAAACTTGACCCGTAACAGATACATAAAACCACCCGTGTTTAGTTTCAATAACATGTCAAAAAGTCCAGTCCAGTTCCGTTTCTGTGAAAATCTCAAATAAAAATGGCTTAAACAGAAGGAGGAAATTGTTGCACACTCGGTGCCAACAGTCAAAGCCTCTTTCTGCTCTTGTCAGTAATCCAGTTAGTTGTTGGACCACATTGTGTGGCTGTTCTTCCTAATACCCACCTATCTAGTTCGCCAGATTGTTCTCCCTATTGTTTCGGATCTCAGAATCCCCCTTCGAGAAAGCTTGTTACACGACGACTATTATCCTGAAGGCGAGCAGACGGACTGTTAAGCACGATAAAGGAGCCACTCGCAGAATTCTCACATTGTGTTCAAGGTGAGACTCGAAGAAAAACTTAGTTTGGATGTTAGGGTGGACTTTGAATAAACAGGATCCTCTCCTGAAGCTCCTCTATATTTAAAATAAGAGTTTTAAATCTGCTTTTGCGTCTTTTCTGAAACATATCTGTCTGTCGTTACAGATTCCACAGAGAGCTCACACTGGGGGCTTCTCCTGACTGGACAGTCACGACGGTTTGGCATTGGCACTGGAAACTAGCCGAGTGATTTGACTTTGCAAGGTGAAAGCAGCCTGTTGAGTATATGAAGTTTGAATTTGGATCACATGAAATGGGACCTAAAGAAGCAGTGAAGCATCTCCAGACATCTGAAGACATCAGAACTTTTCTAGCAGTGCATAATTTAACCGACTGTGCTACACGAACGCCTTTAACGCTCCTCTCCGGTGATTTCATTCAGAAACATTTAGAGGTTTTAATGCACTCTGGGGAAGTTGCTGGAGCAAGACTTTTTAAGTTCATGCATAAACTTTCTTTTTTGGAGTTATCCCCCCCCCCCCCCACAAATCCACATCTTTCTTCGGTTGTCATGACGGCAGCCCAGCTGTTACCTCATCAATACAGTCACATGCCAGCAGGTGTTGAGTCTCTATTTATTAAGAACGAAGGGTCACTTATTATTTTTGTTCTTTTTTTTTGCCAAATCAAAGATAACTGCTTTATCTTTTTCTGTTTTTTTCTGTCAGATGTTTTCCAAGGTCAAGATTGTTGTTGAGAGTTGGATCAATAAACTGTGATCACATCAATGCATTTCCAGCCTTTCATTTTCAGTGGAGCTCTCACAGCTGATACTTCTTCTGACCTCTTACATCAACAAACTAATAACCACTGATCCTGCTTCCCCCTCCTGAGGGTGTAACTCGGTTTTTGCACATCAAAGGGTGTTTACAGGCCTCAAAGATTGCAAACCTCTGGAAGGGGGAGGATTAAAGCCTCACGTTAACCGGGCTAATGTGAAGTTTGATGCTACATCAGCAGCCTACGGCGTCCAAATCTCCAACTTAACTTTGGACCAGGTGGGTCATGCAGCCGGATGCAAGTTTTCATGTATTTCATTTAAATCTACGTCATGATGATGCTGAAATGGAAAGCGAGAGCAGTTTACCGCCATAGAAGATAGTTAAGATCGGGTGTCCTAAGTCGGTACTCGAGGGCTGCTGTCCTGCAGGTATTCAGTGTTTACCTGCTTCAACACACCTGCCTCAAATTAAGTCGATCATACAGCCTGTGAAGTTCTGCACAGTGACTCATTGATTTCAGTCAGGTGTGTTAAAGCAGGGAAACATTGAAAACCTGTAGGATGGCGGCCCTCGAGGACTCTAGACACCCCTGGTCTAGAGGCTAAAACCGGCCAACAAAAGGGTCCAAAGTTCCCCGTACGATGAATTTTGTAAACGTGAATGTGTCAAAGATGATATTAACCGTACTCTTTGAAATAAAATAACTGAAATTGTTCATTTTTTCACGAGAAGTTGAATTTGTGTGTAAATATGAAACATTTCCAGCTTGTTAGATCTTTCTTACTGAAGCCTTTCATGCATAATGTCTCCTACAGTGGACACCTATTGAAATGATGTTTCTGGTATATGTATGGTGAGGATGTTAGATTTGCAAATTGGCCACATCGGTGAACGTTAACGAGTCATCCAATACAGTTCAGACTCATGAGCAGCTGCTCCTTTGTGCACGACTTCACTCCATAGGGGTCTGTGTACAGCCGACTCCCAGTCGTCCTGTGTGATTCGGAACTTCTTCAGGTTGGTCTTGGGATTGTCCTTGAAGCGTTTCTTTTGCCCGCCAGGGGCACGCTGACCTTCCTTGAGCTGGGCGTACAAGATCTGTCAATATATCCTTTATCCCAACATATATTCACACACACACACCTGTATATGCACTGTAGTTACCAAATTCAATTCAGTGATAAACAGGAAAAGAAAATGATACAGGTGTGTTTTAATAGCTAGCTTTAATAGTTCAAAATAAATAAAAAGCCAAATTAGATTTAAAAACAAACAAATGCATCACTGTACATGTATTTTGAGGTAAAATATTGTGTGTGAAAAAGTATTAATTATTAATAACATGCATCAGATCATTAATATATCTGATTGGAGTTTGTATTATGAGGTGATGTACATGAAAAATAGCCTCTAGCTGTTGAAAAGTTATTTACTGTTTTCTGGCTCTGTAGATCCATTGTGATCTGTAAGTTTTACTACACGTGTAAATAACGGACTGTGGTCATATAATGTTGAAACTGCACTTATTTTTCTCAAGAAATGTCCAGGTGTTCATTTGTTTTCTAAAATGATAAGAAAAAAAAAGAAAACTACTTTGCTATTTCCCCTTTGGATTAATAATGTTGTAGAAGTTTAAAATAAAAAAAAAAAAGGCTAAAAAATTGTTGATTAAACAAAAATGTGCACGAAATAAAGGAAAACATTTTATCCAGAATTAGGTGAACTTTAACAATCTGACTTTTAATGATCCCAGACTGGGAAATTGACACTTTCATTTTTTTAAAGGTTGTGCTGGTATTTTACCGGTCCGGCGCACTTGAGTTAAATTGCGCGTTTGCGCATGTGACCCCTGAACTAAAATGAGTTTGATCCCTCTGGTTACGGGAAACAGAAAAACAGTTTAATTTTCACACGAGAACAGCAAGAATGAAGGATTTATTCTGCCAAAACCGTCCAGCCTAGCTCATCTTTGGGACATGTCAGCAGTCACAGACATGATTTGGAAAGGCTCATGAATGTTGCACGTCAACCCATTCTGTTAAAGCTGGCTGCAATATTATTAATGTTGACAACACAGGAGATAAACAGAGAGGACTCGGTCATTAGCGATCTCTAATTCATGCATAATGAAAGACGTGGAAGATTATTCTAATTTTCCTGTAAAGGAATGTGAGGCCTGTGCAAGTTGGCGTGGGATTTTCTTTGGTTCCAGCTGAGCATCTTGTAGAGTCCTAATAAGATTAAATGAGTGCGGTTAGCTTAGATTATGTCAATATGCTCAAGGATGTGGTGAGAACACATTAAACAATTTACCACGCCTGTGCATCACTCACTTTGATGGAAATGAGCAAGAAAACAAAAAACAAACGGAGAATGTACAAAAGAAAGTGTTTTCTCAGTTAGTTCATGTGATCCTCACGTCAAAACACGGATGCCAACCTCAATCATCTTTAAACATCAACTCATATTAATGCAAGTCTGCATGTCTTTCAAGCTGCAAAATGCTAAAATGCATCTTTGTTGGACTCATTTTAAGATTGGTTAAAATTAGAAAAAATTTATTTAATTCAATTATTTATTCAAACAAGAAAATAAAAACAAGCAACACTATATGTATTTTGTACTTTAACCTTCTAAAATCTAGCAGAAATACATTTAGAGGGAAAAAAACTAAATACAATGCCATGTCTGAATAGGAGAAGGTTGAAATCACAGACTTATCTAGACATGTCCCTTGATTTAGAAATCAAGTCTGATTAAAAAAAAAGAAATATGATGCAAATAGCCTCTTAATATTTACAGAAGTCCCTTAAAAACTGTACACTCAAAAACATCCAACAGGACACAAAAACATCCAAATGTCGACAACAAACCAGTTTTTATTTGTGTAAAATGTTTTTTTTTTATATAAAAAGAGTATTCACAGCATATATCTGGCATGTTTATCTGGATTTAGAGGAAAATCCGTGACAAAGAAAACCAGAAAAATAGGAATCAAAGCTCCAGTTTAGAGGAACTGATTATTATACAGCCTGATCTCTACAATTAGTTATTCATTTACACCATCTGAATGTTTTTACATGCAAATCTGCATCCAGTGTGTGTTTGTTTCTTGTTAAACTGGATAATATTCAGGAATTTACAGAAAACAAAACAATATATCTGCTTGGAAAATCAAAATGATATGTGTATCCTTTTTGACAAATAAAGAAATAACCAAAACAAGTACCTTTATTAACCCTGGCTTTGGTGCATCTAAACTCTGTTTTCCAGTATCTGCATGGGTCAGGATGGTATATCAGCAAATTAGCCACTTCACTGGACATTAGTGAGTCATCCAATACACAGCCACTCACTGAAAAGTGTATAAATATAATAGTATAAATATAGTTTTATTTATATTTTCATATAATAAAGATAGATAAATACAAAGTCCAATAATATTAAAAATAAAGAAAAGCATCACTGTAAAATATTAAATGTTAAAAAGATGTTGCAGTTTTTGAATAATTCATGCATCAGAAGGTTAAGCTGTAACTGGCAACTTTAAACAGAAGATATGAGTAAGTGTGTTTGTGTATCAACTCAGAACATTTTTCTCATACATAGATTTTCTTCCTTTGATCAATGTTCAAAGATTCAAAGCCTTTATTGTCATTGCATCGTTGACTACAACACAATCGTAGGTGCCATTCTGAAGTTACACTGTTAAAAAAAGAAGTAAAAAAAGAATAAAATGAAAAAACAAAAACAGAAGGAGAATAAAAATATGTTCTTTTTTATTTAACTTTTATTTAACCAGGTTAGTCAGCTGAAAACAAATTCTCATTTACAATGACGACCTAGGCCAGAGGCAACAATAAAACACACAAAATATAAGGGTGCATTAGATATATTTAAAATAATGTGCTGGTGGTCCTTCTGAGATACATCCTATACATTAAAATACATATTTCAGATTCTTTAAAGTGGTTTCTAGCAAATTTGTGAAACTACAGGAAATGTAGCACTTTAGAAAGCTTTAATGCAAAAAAGGAGGTCAAGAGACAAAAAAGTGTCTCGCTGTTACAGCTAGGTTGATGTTTTAGGTACTTCTTATGTCGTTATTGTCATGAAGTAAAGTCATTTGAAGAGAATATATGATTTAAGTTAATTTACACCATCAAACGTATTCTAGCGGCACAGATAGAATCCAACTGAACGTACTGCTTTTGAAGTTTTCCAGTAAAATTGAAGGAATATACATAATTTCCAATAATACTGTTTTTGTTCATTCAGAGCCTCAGTATTGATTACTACATTCATATAACAATGTAATGACATAACTGCATTGTATTTTCTCAAATGCGCAAAATGGGGCCTTGCTTGGAAAGACACAAAATGCAGAGTGTGTTACTCAAATAAAGAACTTCCTTCTGTCCGACTTAAACAAAACTTCACCCAACTATGAGGTTACTGAGCTAAATAATGTGACATTCCTGCATTAAGTTATGCAAAAATGTACTGAATATTCACCTAAATCAATGTTTACTCCCTCGTGGGTTGAACTGATTTTCATAAGATGTGCTCTACCAGCTCAGACGGTGTCATGGGGATATATAAGAATAAAGAGAATCAGTATAATAAAGAAAAAAGGGAACCATGAACAATGTTTAGCATCACATAGCTTTTATTTCCCTGAGTACATCACGGAAAACCTCGACAGAAACCTCCCCGTTTGGTTGTCTCATGGACGCCAGCTTCCAGGCCTCCTCAAACGTATCGTCAGAAAGATCCACGCCAACATTTCTGAAGATCTCGTCGATCTGTCGGAGAGGTTGAAAGGCGTCAGTAACAAATATGTATGCACTACTCACAGAAAATTATATCATGAATGTACGTCATGTTAAATGTTTCAGATCACGCTGCCGCCACCGGTAGTAGACAGTTAGCCTACGCTCGTAAGCTGTGTATATTTCATCGAAATTAATTGTGCCAATACACGTTAGCGACCTAGCACAACTCAGATGGATGACTTGTAAAATTGTGCACGTATGAGCATGTGCTGTGAGAACGAGTAGAAAGGAAGTGCAGTTCCGTTTTCGGCCACAGGTGTCAGTCGCGAGTTGAAATGTCAGAAACCTGCATTTAGGCTGTTCAAGTTCTTCGATTTGTCTTTTGAGCAGCATCAAGCTGTTTCACGTTAGCCTTTAACGCTATGTCGTCATGGTAACCAGCCACATGTGCAGCAGATTTTACAGACTATGTAGCTCTTTTCACAGTTTTTACTCCTTCCCTTTGTTTTGAATCCAAAATGTGTCCTAACATCCACTTAGTAAGCTACTGGGACGGGCTGCATCATCCCGTCTTTAACCATTGGTGAGCTGTGCAAAGTTAGGATGATTTTCAACAAACCGGTGCTAACGGTATGAGATGTTGTGATATTTTGTTTTTCTATTGGATTGACTGCTTCCAAATAGTGGTGAGTTCTTTAATGCGACACAAATTAACCGCCGTTGTTTATGTTTACATATACAGTAAACTGTTCATTAAAAAAAAAAATAAAAATAAAAATCTATATTGTCCTGTTAAATATCGATATGTTGTTAGACGAATTATCGCAATATTTTAGGATATCGATATTTTAAGAACTGAGCACCGAATAAAGAACACAGCCCTTATAATGTCCAAATGTGAACAGTATGATGAAGAGGACTGTTTAGAGACACGTTATCTTTAAACCAGTGGTGGATAGATGGTTCAGACACTTCTTTAGGTTTTATTTTTGTGGTTTATCACCTTGTTAGAGAAAAGCATGTTGAACAGTTGTACCTGTGCATTCAGAAGTTTAGAAATGATCAAATTTAGTTTACCTGTAAAAGTAAAAGTGTATTTTAGGTTCATTCTGACATCAAACAGAAGGCTAAATATTCCTAACTTTTTTGTGAGTAGTGTATGTATTCGTGTAAAAACACATTTCTATCAAATTATTGTCATTCATGTTTTTATTCTTTTGTTAACTTTGCTTCTTTTGCCTACATCGCATAAGTGGTGAAACATGGCGCAGCTACAGCTAATTTAAAAACATGCTTTTTTTCCCCAGGAGTGATGACTGAAATTAGCAACATGTTGACAAATTATGGGGGGAAGAACATCATAGAGCGCCATTATACAGCCAGCACCCGCAGGTGTGGATAATCATCATCCAGCATCAGTATGTTCTAGCCTTTTGGTTCTGTGACAGTCTGGGCTTTATCATGGAATTTTCTTGGGTGTATTTGTCAATTTTGGGTAACCAGCTGTCTCTCAGTGATGTTGCAATCTATCAGGACAATGAAGCCCAGATTCCCACAAATAAATTAGAGAAAAACTGACAAAGAGCAAAAAAGTGATGTGAAACCCTTTGATTATGTTAAGATATGGTGATGGTGGGGTAAAACCCTTTATCTCATATGTAGGGCGTACCTCCTTCTTGGTTCGAGGACAGAACAAGTGTTGTTCATGAACACCTCTGAGAGTGTGAACTGATGGATATAGAAGATCCACAGCGGTGGATAAATCTCCATAGTTATTGGTGTCACTGACTCTTTTGATGCGTGGAACTGGAAGGTCTGAACGCACAGAAGGAATCCCATAGGTGCGACCATCTGAAAATAGGTTTAATCAATTATTTAGTTTTAATTACCCATATGGTCAGTCAAAAATCAGATGTCAGTTTAATATATAATGTATGCTATGCTGCAAAAACTTTCTTTTTTTTCTGATTTTACTACAAGAGTAGATTCTAAAATAAATTGTTAAGTTAATTGAATCAAATCTCTTGTTAGATAACCACTGGGATCCCACCGATCATTTTCGGTCTAAAAAACGTCTAATGGTCCTCAGACGTTCGGGCTAAAATGGGTCTACCACTGGTCTAAAAATGGTCTAAAAAAACTTTTTAGCAGTCTAAGTTTAGACTAGCCATTTCTAAATCTAAACTACACTGTACATTGATCAATGATTGTTAAAAATGTTTTAATCCAGCATTTGGCCATCATTTATACAACTTACAGTTGTTTTTTTATTTAATATTTAACAATTAATGGATTAAATTCTATCGTCTAGATTCAGGCTAAGATATACATACGGGCGAATTTCGGTGTGAACTCAGACAAGCTAAGTAATAGACGTCTATTGCTCAGTGGGATAGTACAATTTTACTTAATTTGTTCTCATTTTCTTCAGTCTCCAGAAAAAATTCAGTATTAATGAGGTGTTTATCCAGAGTAAATATGGTTATCATGTCAAAGCTCTCCTTGGGGCTTACTTGATGTGAGCTGCCCATCACTGATGGACCCTATTTCGGAGGAGGTGGTCACGAAATGGCTTGCGTCTGCCCTCGGTCTCCCCATGGTCCTGACGGTCTTCAGTGAGCTACCTGGTTCAACAGGCTCCAGGTCCTCAGGCTTAACCAAGGCCTGAGATGGAGAAAGTTGGGGGGATTCTGACAATGGCTTCCCATCTGTGTTGACTGAAGTTGTGCTGGACTCACAGTCTGAAGGAGAAAAAAAATACATGGAATACTCCAACTTCTAGATTAACCTGATGGAGGATTCTAAGCTTGAACCAATTTTCGAGTGTTTTATCATACTAATAATCACTTGCCCCTTTACTGACCATTTGTCAAAGTGCGCTGCTCTTGACCGTCGATAGGCATCATGTCCTTCCAGTTGAGAAAGTTAGCAAACTCCACAAAGTTGATGAGTCCATCCTTGTCTACATCACAATAGTCCATCAGGTCATCCAGAACCCTTTCACTCACATGCAGTTGGAACTGACGGCACACTGTCTGCAGGTCCTGTCTGTCAATCATTCCCTTTCCTTTCTAGTAATTTGCAAAAAACAGATAAGCAGAAAAGGCTAAATAAACACAAAATATGTTGCAGAAAAGTGGCAGGAAATCTAACTTTTCCATTTGTCTTCCCTTGTTGCAAACAGTTGGACTTATTAAACACAGCATTAGCTGGAAAAGCATACATCTAAAATAGTTTTTATGCATATTGTTCATTAAAGTTAACCGTACCTTTGTTGCACCTTTACATTTTCATTTGCTTAAGAGATAAGACAAGAATCAACATCAGACTGACTTTTAATGGCTGGAGAAAACTCAGAGAAGAGACAGGAAGCACTGAAGGATGGGTGCTGAATTAGCTGTCGTTAGGAGGTGAAAAAAGGCTAAAATCTGACAAAGTTCAGAGGTGGCGCTTCAATGACTGTGTTTCAAGAATCCCTAAAGGACTTAATTTCAAGGGAGCCTCTCTACAACTTTGATGTTCTCAGCTCATGCACAATTCTTTGCACACTTTGAAGATGGTGCAGACAGAGGATGAATGAAAGTTGGTGCCCTAAGAATTTAAGCATGTTTTAAAAAAATTATTTGTTATAATTGTAAACTTAATAGCACCTTCAAGTGTTCTATCAAATGACGGCACGGTCTAAACTGCAGGTATAAATGACTATAAGAAACATAAAACAGATAAAAACATCAGACATATATGTAAACATGCCACGAAAACAATTAAAATTCAAAAGCTACCATAAGACCAGTTAAAACAAATAAGATCAAATAAAGAAACTAAGTCTGACTGAGACTGAGAGCCAAAGAATGAAAATCGGTTTTAAAAGTGGACAGAGAAGGGGCCGCTCTAATGAGCAAGCATAGGTTACTCCAGTGGTTTTCAAACTTTTTGAGCCATGACCCCCAAGATAAC
>JAPMNP010656451.1:0-14733 GCA_029874935.1 Atherina boyeri | reverse complement strand
ATATTTTTGTTGACCTATTTTGGCCATTTTTAACAATTTCGTACATAGGCTACGGTTTCACATGATTGCAGTACCAATTTCGGACAGAATCTTACATATGGTACCTTTAAAGAGCAGTCTTTTGTAAGGTTTATCATCTTGTTTCATTTCTAGGAGTCCTACTGATCCGGAAAACTGCTACTTGTGGTCCGAAAGACAGTCCAATTCTTGCGTTCCTCAAGGCTATGAGAGCCACAGCTTCCTCAACCAGCATGGACAGATTCGCTCCGTCCTCTCCATCACTTTCTGCCTTTGCCAAAGCTAGACACAACACCCTCTCCTGGAAAACAACTCCCCAAGAATCCCCAGTGGCTTCCAAAGACTGGCACACAGTTCAGGCCATTATCCCCCGAGAAAATACTGTCAACAATTTGCTACCTTAAAGTATTATTGTATTATATGTAATATATGTAGAAATGATAACTTTGTAAATAAATTTAATGCAACAATTTCGAGACTTGTAATATTTGTGACAGCAAATTAAATCTGAAACATACATGTCCATGAAAAGTGTATGAGATTACCAATCTGTATGTGTTTCCTCTTTTTGCTGTCTCCATTGATAGTCACATTTTACAATTAAAAATATAGCCTAAATAATTTTTGGTTCAGACAAAAATTATAAGACACCTGTGTTCAACCAGTCTAAATGTCAACGCTGGACTATCAAGTTCTGCCTGCAGCCTTCAGAATGATCATTACAACAGATCATTGTTAATACATTTTGACCACTACAAATTTGAACCCTGGAAATAAATGTGCCACCAATCACAACACTTAGTTTGAAAAAGTTGTTTTTCAAGAACAACTTGGAAGCAGATGACACGAAATAATTGCTGCCTTGAGAAAACACACGTGCAATGAGATAAAACCTCCTTATTTTCATATCGACGTGTGAAACAACCCTTTTCTGTCACAGTTTTCTGTTTAGTCCAAAAGGAAAGCTTTTATGGCTTGCCTGCAAGGTGTCATGTGGGGAAAAGAGAAACTTTGATCTCTTAAATGTTTATTACTCTGGGGGAACTTTTTTTTCCACTCTTAGTGTGAATTTCTGTTGCTCGTGCGTAATTGTGCGTAAAAATCAAAGGGAGCAAATGGCACAGTTCCCTTGAAAGCAGCATAACTGACTTTGAGGTATGCATGCAAGCAAGCGGATAAGCGGATCTAAAACTGCAAGTGCACGTTTTAGATAAAGTGTTAATAGACGAATAGCTCGGCCTGTGCGCATAGAAGAGGTCGTGGGCAAACTTTGAATTAAAATTTCCCTGTGCAGGGATGTAAATACTAAGCTGAGAAAATCATTCTGGCGAATATTTCTTTAACTGTAGACGTGACTTGCAAGTGGTCATTCCAGCTGGCTTTTTTCTTTTTTTACGATTATCCAGCTGCAACTAGATAAGCCGCTATGTAAATCTCTCCAAGTGCAGGCTGCGACACCCCAGACTTTGTCGGAGTAATTGGTTTCCACCTAAAACAATGTTCCAATTATTCTAAATTAATGGATTCATTTAGGCCCCGTTGACCTCCCACTGTGAGAACACGTCCTCAAGATATCAACTCCAACTTATTCTGTACGAGTTTTGAGTTGGGGAAAAAAAAGATGACGCAAATTAAGCGTAATTCCCAAAGCAGTGCATTGGCTGATCGAGCTTGAAAAAAAAGAGAAGAAACAACCTGCTTTTCAAAGGCGGATTTTTGTTTATTTCAACCTTTATTGCCAGACATGGAAACAATGCCCTTGAATAAAATCTCCAATCGGGGTCACACCTTCTTAACATCGCCATTAGTCTTCCTTTACATTCGCTGATTGGTGATTTACATTTGCAGCCAAATAGCATCTTTACTGCTGTTTACCAAGGGTTTGGGGGCATTGAAGAGGGAACAGGGGCATTTGATATAAAAAGTCGAGCTTTCAGGACTCCACGGTCACACCAACTCCAAGCTGCGCTCCAGAGACACAGATGCACCCGGAATCTACTCATACTTCCAAGATGTTGATCTTTCTACTCAGCTTTGCCACTTTCTTGTGCACCATCGTTGCACGGCCTTCGATAGGTGACCGGGAGAATCATTTCATAGTCGAGAACGAGTCAGAGGAAGTCCGCTCAGCTGCCATCAAAAGGCTTCTGGAGGTTTTTGGAATGGAGGACCCCCCTGCCATCCACGGCCACAAGCAGCCACCGCAGTACATGCTTGACCTGTACAACACGGTTGCTGATGTGGACGGTGTGACCAAGGATCCGTATCTTCTGGAGGGGAATACTGTGCGCAGTTTCTTTGACAAATGTAAGATCTGATGTGTCTGCGTGTGTTGAAGTGGGCTATTAGAGGATGATATATATTTTACAGTCGCTGTGGTGTTTATTAATAAAACTTTCCATTGCAGTGCACAGTGATCAGGTGGAGTTCAGGTTCAATTTGTCAACTGTTGCAAGAACCGAGAAGATCCTCACTGCAGAGCTCCATCTCTTCAAGCTGCGACCTCTTGCAGCGCACACATTAAACAGGCACCACTTCTGTCAGGTCTGTACACCAACATATCTGCTAATAAAACCTAGATGGCTGATTTTCAAAATATATAATAGATTCCTATGCACACTGCCTTTTCTAAATCTGGTTGCATCTGTTCTACATCATTCAGGTCAGTGTCTATCAGCTGCTGGATAGCATCAAAACCAACAACACACAGGAGAAGAAGCTGCTTTCCTCTCGACTCATCCCAGTGCACTCTACAGGTTGGGAGGTTTTCACAGTCACACAAGCAGTAAGTATCACCTTCTGTAAAAACTCTACATAAAATGCTTTCAGCAAATGCTGGAATGTGTGAAAACAGTTTTTAAATTTACTGATGGGTTATTCCTTAAGGTCCGCTCCTGGATGATTGATGAAGGCAGCAACCTGGGGCTCCAGGTGGTGGTTCGAACACTAGGAGGAAGCCAAATGGATCTGAAACTTATCCGTTTTGCTTCAGGGCGCCACCACCATCAGAGCAAGCAGCCCATGTTGGTTCTTTTTACTGATGATGGCCGCCACTCTGCTACGCTCGAGAGCACAGGTGAGATTTATGTCAATTTTGATAGGCCAGGTTACACCCAATGATATTAAAATATGAGTGAATGCTTTGTTTGGGCTTGACTCTGGAGATACATGCCTGCAGAATAATGTCATCATTGCTATGTAGTTTATATACACTCATAACACTCTGCAAATATCCCACGTATTTCCAAAGAAAATCTGTAAAGCCAGTTTTGTTGCAGCTTCCTTCATACTCTTTAAAGGACTTTTGACTACATATCTTCACCTTATATTCTGAGCATATAATGCATAATTTAAAATACTATATTTGCTAATGAAAAGCTCCCCATTCCAGATTCACATGAGGCCATAGCCACCTCCATCCTCCCCCAGGCGCCCATGTCAGCCCCATCTTCCCGCACCGCTCGCTCCCTGGACTACGGCGAAGAAGAAGGTGTGTCTAAGCCCTGCCAGCGCCTACCTCTGTACGTAGACTTCGAAGAGATTGGCTGGTCAGGCTGGATCGTGTCTCCCAAGGGTTACAATGCTTATCATTGCAAGGGGTCCTGCCCCTTTCCTCTGGGTCAGAACATGAGGCCAACCAACCACGCCACCGTGCAGTCCATCATCAACGCCCTGAAACTCATCAAAGGCATTGAGACGCCATGCTGTGTGCCAGACAAGCTCTTTTCAATCAACTTGCTCTACTTTGATGATGATGAGAATGTCGTGTTGAAACAGTATAATGACATGGTGGCTGGGAGCTGCGGCTGCCACTGACATCAAACAGAGATTAAAGCTGAAGAATGTAAATTGGATTTTTCTACCTAGCCAGCTGTCCTTTAACCCTTAACTAATGAGTAATGTGCTAAATCCTACAAGTGACATTGTAATATATGTAAATATCCATAAATTATAATATATGACTGTGATGGGAGTGGTATCCAGCAAAATATGTAAATGTATATATTTTATGTTTTCTGTTGTGAATGATTATACTGTTGGAATAAATGGTGTACAGAAAAGGTGACAAAATAAGCTTATTTGAATGATTTCATTTAAAGATGTCACATTATTTCAAGAATATACTTTAATTGATTAGGAGAGCAAAAGTTTTTTTAAAAATCAGCAATTTACATGATGAAGTAGATGAAGTAGTATTTTAACCATTTAGTTTAACACTTAATGTTCAAAGAGTTACATGAGAGTGATCAATAATTATTCTGAAAGCTTAAATGGTTGCAGAAAGACATTAAAGGGAAGTTGCTGGGGTTTCATCTCAGTTGGACTAGTTCTCTCTGTTTTCCCCTACAAGGCATGCTATGACAGGAGAGATGATGCATTACACCCCCACTGTTACGACTCCCAGTGCGTTGGTGGGTGCAGCCATAATTCATCCTTATCTTTGAAATTACATCAAGCCAACTTGATCTCTAACATTTCTTTGACAGAATTACTGTTGTACTAAGTTCTGCTGGTGCATAATATCATAACTGAAGTCTCCCTTGCATATGTACAAGTTCATTAAGTCAGATGTGTTTCAGATTATTTGTAACTTTATGTTTTCTTCCTACAATTTCAAGTCATTTTTCAGTAAAAATATATACTGCACTGTCTCTTTATTACATAGAACAGACTTACAGTTATTTCATGTTAAGAGTTTTTATCTGATTAAACCAATATATCACCACACGCTGTCACAGGCTTTAATGACTCTGAAACACAGCAGGGTCCTTTTGACGAACTGTACAGGATGTATCCTGGTTCTGGCCTGGACAGGCTTCAGCCCCCCTGCAATGCCTCCATTTCACCACAAGATGACACGGGTGAGCCATAAAAATGTTTCTGCAAAGTGTAACTCCCAACTTTTATCATTTAGAAATAATACATCATTGTGATGTTTGATGTAAACAGTGACCCAGTGTGCAGATGAGACTGTGAGTATGTTTCCTGAAGCATCTACAAAAACAGCAACAAAACATACGTTGCTCTACCAAAAGTCATATATGCTATGGCATTCCTTGTAGATTTTATCTTGTTTGATTTTTGCCGGAGTGGTAGTCTTTTCGTATTTATAACAATCTTTAATGAAAATTTGCTCTGAAGGCTCCAACTAGTAACTGTATTAGCTGATAAAGGAACATGTCACAACTTTATATGCATATTTTGCACTTTGTAAATATCGCTCATCAAGAAAAGAAAATGCATTTGAATGTGGCAATATGGAGGAAAATAATATCTAATATTGAGCCAAACTCTCAAGTAAATATTCATAATTTATTTTTACCAATCTCAGTACAGACGTATTAACAAAGTTCTGTCTTGCTATAATGTAGTTTTGTTTGTAAGTTCATAAAGACTGTCCTTCAAATAGTCATCTGCTCTTTATGTTGCTTTGAACCCTGACAACTATTTTACAGCTTATCTCTCCAAACAAATAATGTGCACAATATATAGTATTTAGTACTGACTTTTTTTTCTTTCTTTTTTTTAGAGGAAACACATACAGTTTGTTGTTTGCTAGTTAACCATTTTCAGACTTGTTGTAAGTCGTGTCTAAAATAACTCGGGTTCAGAAACGGGTCAGGATAATAACTTACCAAAGCTGGTCACTTATTACTAAAGGTTAATGGAGGAAAAAATATTTTGCAGGAGTAAAAATCCGCATAAAGTTTAGGTTTAGAATACCATGAACAGAAGAAAAAGATGAATTCATCAATACAATGAGATGAGTTGGCCATGGTGCATTATGAGCTGACGGTGTCTCCATCCATTCTTTGTTGTTACCGTAAATGATCAGACTGTTGAGCTGTGTCACAAATTATTGATTTTCATAAGTGATTGTGAGTCGTTTGGATTGCATCAGTTGATGCATACTCAAAGAGCTTCTCAAAGTCAAGGAGGGATCCTTAATATTGGTGTTTGTCAGATGTCTTGTCATAACATCCTACTGATTTACTGTTCTGACGGCAGAAATACTTTGGAAGATTTATTCTTTTGTTTGGTGAGATTCCAGCAAAGCCACTTGTCCTCCCAGTACCCTTAATCCTTTGCACACATCAAAGTTATTGCAGGAGAAAGATCGATTAATAATAAGTGGAACCATTACCATTATCTATTATTCATTATCTTGTTTTTTTAATGAAAGGAATGAGAATTTGCCTAAGTAGGAAGTAACTCGAAGGGTCATCCTACAAAAAAATCAAAAGAAATTTGCCTGTCAAATGTAATGGTCTTCAGCTGGAAAAGTTTATTTTAGATATTTTAAATGTGTGTTTAGATGTCCTGGTGTGGAGAAATGCCATAAATGATGGATCGAGGCTGGCCAATACACACGCATCAAATATTCTTACAGGCCTGGGGAGTTTCCAACCCGACTGCCAGGCGCATGCACAAACACTGTAATATTTAAAACTAACCTTTAAAATTCTAGCATCCCATAAAATCTGTATATGGTCAAAGGTCTTGTTACACTTCATAAAAATGATATATTTCTTATAATTATTTTCTTTTTTTTAATTCACTCCCTGGAAATATGAACTGAAACATGTACAAATTATCATTAAAAACATGCAACAATCCTGTTATTTGTATTTCTGTGTATGGAAGCAAAAATGGCACATGGAAATGGTAAATTCAATATGTATTTTTAATCTTAAGAGTAAAAAAGGCAAATAAATTGAATCCAGATTCAGAACGACTGCAGAGAGCACATCAGACAACTCAAGTATACCACAGGATTACCACACAGCGTCACACTTCTATGGACTGTTAATAAAGAATCCCTTAATATAAAGTTGTTATTAAAGAAAGATCTGAAAACTGACCTTGATTAAAAGAAATGGCCAAATATTCAGGCAGCAAAAGCAAGAAGAATCTTCACAATAGAAGATTTCAAACATTTACACCACATTCTGCTAAAAATATAAAACAAATGGAAACTTTCCTACACTGCGTGGAAATGTTTGGTGGTGAAATAATTCTTCTGTAGGTTCTGAGGTTGTTTGTTTTTAGTTGGGTGAATTACAGCTACTAAGTTTTACAAAACTGTCTTAATGTGATTATCAAGATTGCATCTTATAAACTCATGATGAGCTGAATGAAGGTTAAAAGGAGGAGAAACATTTACTTTATGAATGTCCACAAGTCTCAAATCACTATAGAAAATTAGTTTATTACCTTTTATTTATTTGAGTTGTAGAAAAAGAACATTTTCTTCATTTTGATTCCATTAGAAAAGGAAGAATAAATTCTCACATAAACTTATTGTCTTGTAGTGCTCCGAGTAGAGTGCTCAACAAGCAGCTTATAAAAGTATTACATTAGCCAAATGTATTGATCTTTATTAACACAATTTGTAAGCTAACTTTAGACTTTGCACAGTTTGAATTTATGACTACAACCATGTATCCTCTGCAAAAGAGGGAGGCAAAGGGGCAAAACATGGACATGTAAATCTGTATGCTGTAAGTTTTAATGTCAGGATGAACTGCAAAGTTATGTGTCAAAGCCACAAGTCAGATATGTGTCAACTGGGTTTAAAAGTGAGCATGAAAGCATAATTCAATTTCACATACTGCAACCATCGATTTCTCGGCTGAAACAAAACTTGTCTCCCATCAAAAACTCTTTTTGTGCATCACAAAACCCTTGTCTCCAAAGAATGTAACCTGAGCTGTGGACGAGGCGTTGGCCATGGAGTGGCACTAAAGGGGGTTGAAACCACTTGGCACGATGCTGAACGACAGCCCTTATTCATTGTCAGAGGGGCTGCTATTCACAATGGAGAAAACGATGAAATGCTGCCATTATAGAGGCGACCAAAGGGCCCGGTTGTGGCCCGACACCTGATCTCCCCATTGGCTCCGGCTTCCTTTTGTCCCAGTATTTCATATCTGACTTACCCACCCTAAAAAACAGTGATGCTGGAGCAGCGATGGACCTGAAGCCTGGAGTTTGTGCACGCAGACATGGGGAATAAACAGACTATTTTTACAGCGCAGCAGCTAGATGCCTATCAGGTTGGCGTATAATTCTGTATCTTTCCTGATAAGACATTTCAAACTTTGCTTGCAACATTTCAGAGTTATGCGATGCAACACCTCTTGTGTTGCAATATGCAGGTAAAGCGCATCCCTGTTGTTTGTGGATTTGATTTAGTGTCATCATAGTGAGCATCAGGACGTCTGCGTGTGATTACATTTTTGTAGTTGTTGTATCCAGAAATATACTTAATCTTGTGGTGATACTTGACATTTTTTGTGTGGCATTGTCCGAATTCTGAGTGAAAAAAGCTTAAGAGCTGTATACACTCTTTAAAATCAGCTGTCACTTTAATAACTCTCTCATCATCATTTGTATTTGCAGGACTGCACATATTTTACAAGGAAGGAAATTCTCAGGTTGGCATCCAGTTACTTTGTTTCTGCAGCCAGTCAGTCAGTGTGGAAAAAATGATGCTGCATCACTTTAATGTCATCATTTCTGAGTCTCCGTAGATGAAGCACAGCTTAATTTTGTTCAGTTCTGCACAATACAATGCTGTAACTCTAAACTACACAGTCAGGACAGCCGTCCTGCTGTGGGCCAGGCTTCCAATGAGATCGCATGCTATCATAAATATTACTTTTGTAAGTTTTCATGTTCTGAAATGAATTAATGAAAATTAAACTTTTGCATGTTTGCAATATTTTCATATGAATATTACAATCATTCAGATTGCTTCTTCTTTGTAACTGACATTTTAAAATGCTAATCTACAAAACATAAGCAATATCTTGTAATTCAATATTGAAAGTGATTATTTTTTTTGTTTCTTTTCCTAAACTTGTTAGACTGTTTTACCGCTATCGGGATCTGGCACCACAGCTCGTTCCTCTTGACTACACCAACCACCCAGATGTGAAGTTACCATATGAGCTGATTGGCAGCATGCCGGAGCTGAAGGTAAGCCCCGCTGCTCCACACACACCCTGCAGACCTGCTCTCTCCCTCTGTTCCCGATCCATAATTAATGACCAACTAATCGACAGAATTCTTTGAGAGGTTATATGCAACCCGACTCCTTTAAACTTGAAGAATGCCGGTGGGTCCCAGAGGGGACAGTTGTTGGAAATGGGTCAATTATATGCCTCTTTACGCAATGACGACAAGGTGAACAGGTGTGTCAGCATGCTGTTTACTGACAGGCCGTGAGAACGGGAGGCCCTTAGAAACTTTGAATTCCCTCAAAGTCCTTCTTTATTCCTAACTGTGACAGTTTTATTGGCACCTTGGGTTTTCAAAATTTGAGAACTTCGACATAAATTCTAATGACAAAACTTTTTGGAGCAGGGTTCCAACAAGAACAAATTTACAGCTCTGTGTTTACATCTTGACATTTTTATCATACAGGTACTAAAAGTTGTGGTTCTCTGTTCAGGACAACCCGTTTCGCCAGAGGATCGCTGAGGTTTTCTCTGAGGATGGAGAGGGGAACATGACACTTGATGACTTCTTGGACATGTTTTCAGTTCTCAGCGAGATGGCTCCTCGAGATCTGAAAGCCTACTATGCTTTCAAAATATATGGTAATTTATCTATTTTTGCGTTCAAGCAAAAGCAAACTAAACAAAAAAGCAATAAAGTGTAAAATAAATTAACAAATAAAGTATTTTTCGTAAAAATGCTTCAAATTAGGCCATCATTCAATGATTGAATAAGGACCATTTCTTCTATGTAACTATTCAGAAAAATTATAATCTCTAAATGATACAAAGTCAGCTAATATAGTATGACTGTCTGCAAGATGTTTTCTGTATAATTGTACACTTTATCAGGATGCTAAAGAAACTTTCATGCTATCAATTCCAATTTGTGGATATCAAGCGGCCTAAACAACATCAAATATAGAAGGGGGCCGGAAGTGTCCAAAAACAAAAGGAAACCTAGATCAGATTTAGCAGAAGAGCTGTAACTGCTTTATTTAAAGCAGTTCCAAAATAAAAGTCTTTAATTTCCTCAATGAAACATAGGAATTGTGCATTTTCAGAACTAAACTGTTTGATAGAGTAGCAGTCTTGTTATGGAGTTGTAAGAATGACGAATGCCGTGTGGAATGTTTTAATGGTTAACCAGCTCATTACGGAGGTAACAAGCTTGTTAAAGTCCAGTTTTTGTTTTGCGCCACTGTCATCCTTATTCAACAAAACATGACAGATGAAGCAGTTGGGTACACATTACCAGAGAAATGAGATCTTTCATTTATTATCTGAGCTAATAAAGAAAAAAATAAAGGAAAGTAGCAGGGCATTAGCATGGTTGCACCAAGATTAATGTTACTGACGTCTCAAATATGCTCGGTGTGTTGTGGGAAGATTAATATAGCATATATAATCAATAAATAACATAAGCTACAAAAGTTAGACTATCAATTTAATATTCAAAATATTTAAGGATGTTTTACCCCAAATAGTCACAAACAGAAGACAATAAAACATGAAGACTGTAAAAACCCATACCCCTTTCACTTTTTCAAAGATTTCAACAATGACGACTTTATCTGCAAGTCAGACCTGGAGAAGACCCTGAACAAGCTGACTCGTAACGAGCTGACGGACGATGAGGTGAGGATGGTGTGTGAGAAGGTGATAGATGAGGCTGACCTGGACAACGATGGGCGTCTGTCGCTTGAGGATTTCCAACACATGATAGTCAGGGCTCCAGATTTTCTCAGGTAAACAAGCAGTGACAAAACAAGTTGTGTTAATATCAAATAATAAACTTTTTTTTTGTCAACAGCACCTTCCACATAAGAATATAAGGACTTGAAGCAACAGTTTATATTGTTTTTATAACTTGGAAACAGCCACAAAGGACGGACTGAGGCAGAACATGTGGAAAAGATGAGGAACGCAGCCATCTTTACTAAAAAAAAAAAAAGATTTGCACCTTGTGAATCTTTTATAAAAAGCAAAAGATTTCTATTTCCAAGCAGACCACAATTGCTGACCACAGACGGCTTGGATTTATGTTTATACTGAACCTGCATCCAGCGCCTCATTTGCACAGAAATAAAAGCCATCCCTGGGGGCACAGCTAGTTCATTAAGACAAGGCTCATTAATTATGACCATCAACAGTAGATTTGTTTAGTATCTATGGTGTTTGGTTACACAAAGATATAATAGACATACAAGCCAGAATATTCCAGCAGCTCATAGCCGGCCAATGAAGGGAGAGCCATTTGTCATGAAAGCAGTCAAGCTTCTATCAATAACTGTTTCCTTTCACATCCCAGCTAATAAAAACACTGAAACAAAATACACAAGTTGACTTTTACAATTTTATTAAACCAAAAGTACACATATCTACAAATTGTAGATACATTTTAAATGGGTTTAGAAAGTACAGTACACTTTAAGTTGATCTCCCCCCCAATGTGATATTTACAATGTTTTATTCCCATTTTTTTCCCCAAAATGTAATATTCTCCCTGTGAACTTGACAACAGTTGGAATGAAAATATGGCTGTTCAAAGGAATGTTCACTTTATGATATGTGATATGAATCTTAAGAAAGATATGATTTAGAAAAAGAAAATATATATATACATATATCATTCAACCAGAAATAAAACAAAGATAGTTTAGAGTCCCACACATCTGCTCCGTACATACCTGTTTATGAGTTAAAGCTACAGTATCACTCAAACAAGAGAACAGCACTGTCTACACATTTCAAACATCTCCTGTTCAACAAGCCTTCAAGAGGCTAAAGCTGACATGCGGTTTATAAATGTCAGCCTTTTTCTTTTTCCCTTTTGGCTCAATGAATGACACAAAACAAAAGAACAACAAGAGCCTATACATTCAACTGTACAGGTCTATAAGTATGTCTGAAAAGTACATTACACAAATATGCACAGGTCCAAGATTCACAATGCATAGCTCACCTATGACACAACTGAGTAATAGCGGTTAAGACAAATGGTCATGGTAAACACGGGATCCCAAATTATTTGCTATTTAAAAATGTGCAGGCAACACATACTCTCCCTCAATATATGAGCATACATTAACCTGATTTTCAGACAAGCAACTGATATGGGGAAGCAAACATGAGGTATTATGAAAGCTGAATCATAAATATAGGAATCACACATTTCAGATTAACTGTGGCTTCCGTTTTGATGTAATACTGAACTAAATTGGTGTTTTGTGAGCCTCTGGCGCCACCTAACCGTCATACTGAAGAGCTACCGTCAAACATCAACAATATGAAATGAACTTGGATCAAGCCTGTTTTCATGTTTTAGTCAAACAAAATATCACTTTTAAAAACTACAAAATCTCAGCCAGTAGCTTGGACACTGAAGTTTAAAACTCTTACATTTTATATCTAAATACTGTATATATCAGTTTACATAAATTACTGTGGAAGTAAGCAAACATTTTAAAGTGAACAGATATCAGGACAGTGGACAGCTAGCAGTGAAACAGCAAGTAATTTATAAGTACGTGGTGTAAGAATTTTGGTATTATAGGCCTTTTATATAACCATTACTCCAAAGATCAAAATTGTATTGCAAACCTATCACTTGGCACAGACTACACACACAACACACGATTTACTGGTAAAGTGCGAGGAGAGCTGCATGGAAGGGTCTTACAGTGGGAACTTTCAATTGATTTCAATTGCTAATCTAATAACCAGAGGTGTCATTAAGCTCTGATTCAGAGTCAAGCTAAAAGAAAAACTACATAAGCTATAGGCTTTAATGATTTATGGGTCAACGAAGGAAACAAATCGCCAACTTTTAGGGTAATTAAACAAACAGCCTTGTGTCAAATAAGAGATTTTTCTGCCTTTTTATGTAATGATTTTAGACTTGAGGGTTTCTCCTTGAACTTGTGAATATTCTAACTGGCATTTTTAACTTTAAGTGCTCATTGCAGGAGAAATGTTGCATATTGGTAATGATGCAAAACATTTCACAAAATTAACTTACTTGTTTTATGTATACCAAGAAGGTGTACTTTTTAAAAGTCACAGAACCTAAACAGAAAAATGCCAGCCTCTAAAATGGTTTATGGATCTTTAGAAAGCAGCAAAATTAAAAAGACGACTATGTTTGAAAGCATTTAGCTTCAAAACTACTTTTCTGCTGACGAGAACAAGTGCGGGACAAATCAGAGCATACTGAAACCAATATCTAGTAAAATCAAATGATTGTCGTTAACTACATGCGAACTAAAGAGAAGAATACAAGCAAAAAAACAAAAACAAAAAAGAAAATAAAAAGCCTCTCAATCAAATGTAATCTGGACTATATATTTCCTGATATGATTCTGAGCTGCTGATGTGAAAATGAAAGCAAGTGCAACTCTGTTTCACTGAAGCCAATCAGCCTCTTGTTGGCATTTTTCACATAAAAAGGGAAAGAGCACTATTAAAAATAGACCTTAATATCATATTTGTAGATCAATTAAAAAAAGAAATTCTTACAATATTCCATATCTTTCTTATTTTTTTTCCCTTCTTTGCACTATTGGTTGTGCTTCTGGCTGCATGAAATACAAGTATGTAGAACAAAGTTAAGGACTCATCTTTTGTGTGAAATGGAACATCTTGATCAGGCTCCAGGCCAAATCCTCCACCAGCCAGTCACTCTGATTCATGCAGACAGTGGATCTAAAAGTGGAAGAAATGCACCCCTGGAAGATTTTAGAAGATGGAGTGGAAGGGAAGTCCTCTTCTTACACGGTATAGTGGTTTATGTGGACTGACCCAAGATTGATGGGGGAAAAAAAGAGGAATTCAGGGGTGACAAAAGCACAGTCCATTTCTGTCCAGCCATCCTGTGACCAGTATGGAAGGCTTCAGTTCTCAGAGCAGGCTACAGCGGAAGAAGCTGGTCTTTTTCTGAGGCTCAGAGATCTTCACACCATGACTGCTGCCCTGCGGCGTGTTGCCCTCCTGCAGCAAATCAGATAATTCAAAGATCATTCTTAGCTGACTTTTAACAAATTGGGATTTTTTTTTTTTAATATAAACAGACTTGATAGATTTTCATGATTGTCATTTCTTACCAATTTTGTGTCCATTTTTGATTTGATGTCCCTGGCAAGCGTTAAAAATGCCTGTAAGTCCAAACAAACATGTATTAATTCTCTGATTGCACATAGGGAGTTAAAACAAATCACCATAAGAGTAAAACCAATTGGAAAAACTATGTTAAGGCCAAGACAAAATCAGGGAGGAATGTTTTGTTACCACTGTTGAAATCAATACTGCTTGTGAATGCTTTGGTCTATAATTCAGTGCAAAAAAAAGATAGGACAAGTAAATTGTAAAAAATATTCAACAGTTAAAAATAGGGGTGGGAATCTTTTACCATCTCACGATTCTATTCCGATTCTTGGGGCCACAATTCGATTCAAAATCAATTTTCGATTCAAAAAGATTTTCGATTAAACACGATTCGATTTTCTTCATAAAGATTTCTTATTGGGTTTCTGATCATGATCTACTCTCATCTGCTTTGGTATACAGAATGACAAGTGAAGATATTAAAGTGTCTTTTTCACATTCATTAAGTTAAATTCTTAGAGAAGTGCCTTTATCAGACATTGTGTGGTCCTCAATTGCTACTCTTAGGTAGCTAGCTATAAAATAAGTTTGAACAAAAATAAAGGGTTTC
>JAPMNP010656438.1:0-14408 GCA_029874935.1 Atherina boyeri | reverse complement strand
AACCAGTACTTACTGGTGAACGCCCAACTCAGCCTTATTAGGGGACTACTGGTTAGTTACCAGGGAAAACAAAGAGCAACTAATCAGGAACTACTGGTTACTTACTAGGGAACTAATCAGGAACAAAGTAACCAGTAGTTTCTGATTAGTTCCTCTGGTAACACTTTACAATAAGTGGCACAAAGAATGCTTACTGCTCCGTAGGGAACTAATCAGGAACTAATGGGTAGTTCCCTAGTAACTAAGCATTTTTTGTGTACCTTATTGTAAAGTGTTACCAATGAATGTTCAACTTCTCTCGCTGCTTAAACTGAAGATTCTTTTTTTCAATGGTTTGAGAGGTGTGGTACCAGCACTGTTTGAAAAAGAAAGACAAAGGACATACCAAAATTGGAGATGGAAGTAAGTTGGGCCTCATGAACATAGAGAAACCCGTTCAGCAGGTCTTACCATCCGTGTTCACATTCTTGCTGAGCAACAATGTTTGAATGCTGATTCACTTGCTTTGATCCAGAACATTCTGTGCCCATATAGAGTACATTTGTTGCTAGGCACACAGCATGATTCAGGCCACCTGCCATCCCTTCTTCCTGCATATCAATGTTACAAGTTTGTGCAGTACAATAATAATATAATTTATAATCTAGACATGTTTTTGAGTGTTGATGTTTTGATGTAACAGATACAAGGCACAAACATGCTTCTACAGTTTCACCTTGAACAAGTGGTTACAAAAGCTCAGATTTCAGCCTGAGTTCTCCCATCAGTGTACATACTGTAACAAGTACTGATGTTGAGCTATTTTTGTTGCAGAGTACGTGTGGGAGTCCCCATGTTTACCAGCAGCTGAGGGATACAGGAAACTCAGCTGTCCACCATCACTGCTGGAAACTGGCTGGTGCAACACTTTATATTTACATGTAATCTAAAAGTCCTAAGCACTGCACCTGGTTCAAAGTTACTCTAAAAAGAAACAAACAGGACTGATGTGTGACAGTGCTTAGTGTAGGACACAATGCAACTGTATGAAAATCAGTGGAATTCAATTTTATTCTTAGGATTTTTATTGATATGATCTATATGAAGCCAAATGCATCCTTTGAAGAGAGAAATAATATAGGCTACAATTAATTACATTTCTTTACACTAAATTTCATGGACTAAATTTGTAATCATATCCACTAATTTAACAGTTATCAGACTAGGATATTACAAACAAACATTACATATAGATAGAGATAATAGACATTTAATATAGATTTTAAATAGTTTGTGTTTGTTGATCCACTTAACACTGACATATGCTTCTTCCAAGCATAAAACATGCACCTATCTCAAGGAATTAACCACTGGTTTGTGTGTGTGTGTGTGTGTGTGTGTGTGTGTGTGTGCGCGCGTGTGCGTGTGTGTGTGTGTGTGTGTGTGTGTGTCTTTATTTTCTCCATTTTTTACACACCCAATTCAGTGATTGGATAGTCCTTCAATAATCCTGGAGAACTATTCCTAAAGGCTAACTACTTAAAGTAGTAATGTGTTGAAGTATAAAGATGATCATACCAAATACTGACTCAACTTCATTAGAATTTTAGAAGCTCTGCTTTTGCCTTAAAATGGTCTATTTCTATTCTTTTTTCTTCTTTTTTTTAACTAAATCACTGCACCTGTTTTTCTGGCAAATGTATAAAAAAATGTGTGAGGTGTCTGAAAAGCTACAGTAGCTAGATCACAATTAGATAATTCTGCCTGAATGAAAAGGCTTTCACCGACACCCTGCAAGTCTGACCCTCACCCTCTGGCACATGTGGTGCTTTCAATAAATGTGTGCTTGCACCGAAACTCTCAAAAGCAGCAAAATCACTTGGTTAATAACCATGTCAATAACAGATGTAAGTATGCTTAAATGACAGGTCTGGAAGAATACCAGGAAACTTCCGGGTGATACCCGAGTACAGAACACCGGCTGTTGTCTCTGCTCTCTGGGTGAGATGGGACAACACAATGACCTTTTCATTGGTGCAACATGCCCTCAACCCGCCTCCGATACGAACAACGCCACAGGATTGGCTTCACCCAGCGTAGGAGCAGTGGGCCGATGGCTCGGTTACTGAATATTCATGGCAGGCTTCATACCGCCGCCTACGTGCATCAGCGGTTTTTCCTCAACAGAAAGGAATGTGGAGTCTAGATCTATCTATCACATCTTTTAATGAAACAAGAGAAATAACAGAACAGGGCTGCAGGACGGGACTTCGCATGGTAGGCTAAGGGAAGTTTTTCATTAGAATATTGGTTTATTCTGCGTGAAAATAGAATTTATTATGGTAATAAATAAGCCTGAGCTCTATCTTTCCAGTTGTTTCTATGTATTTACATGCATTTCTATACTGTGGAATTGGATCTGTCTCACCTGTTTACTGGAAGCCACTCCTCTGAAAAAAATGTGCTAAACCTCTGTGCTCATCTGTGTGCTACTTCAGGTCATTTGGGTCGTGTTACACTTGGAAGAACTTGACAAACAGGTTACGGGACCGCCTTAACGTGGGGGGATCGCCTATATATATGCCCCACGCTACCGTTTCTTTCAGAAAGAACGGGGAGGGCTTAAAAGCTGAAAGAGGAAACTGAAGAATACAGCAAAACTACCGGCACAACTCGCCTGATTCGCCAAATAACCAACCACTGCTGCTGCTTTACAGACAAACTAACGCAACTTTAAGCCGATCAACGCTCAGAACGGCATCACTTTCATTCCTGAAGGGAAAACTCCACCGCCAAAATGATGATGCAGATGCTAGAAACCACCAACCAGAAAAACTCCCTCTTCAACGCCATGAACAGCTTCATCGGCGCCGTGAACAACATGGATCAGACCGTTATGGTGCCCAGCCTGCTACGGGACGTCCCGTTGGATGAGGAGCGGGACATGACCCCTCTGAAGTCTGACATGGACGAGGGAGACATGTACAGCTACTACCAGCTGCTCAAATCCATCCGCACGGACATCCAGTGGGGCGTCAGGTGCGCCTCCGCAGACGAGAGGCGCAAGGAGAGCATGAAGATTACCCGCACGCACTCGTCTGCATCCACGTCCTCTGCGTCGTCATCGTCTTCATCTGAGGAGGAAGATGAGGAAGACGAGGATTTGGAAAAGCAGTTCCAGTTCCATCTGACCGGGCTGCAAGGGGTGCTGTCTAAGCTCACCCAGCAGGCTAACTGTCTGACCAAGCGCTACAAAAAGGAGATTGGCATCGGAGGATGGGGCCAGTAAACGCACAGAAACTCGGGGTTGTTTTTTTCTATAGCCTTTCATTGGCTGAACTGACTTTTCTCAATAGGCCTTTTTCCTGCTGCTGTTAGTCTACTGCTTAGGCTACATTTAAGAACAGACATTGATGGAAGAGAAGAAAGCAGCGTTTTTATTTCCAATGGCCTACAAGGTGTTGGTCTGAAACTGATTGTCGATGTGTTGATCCTGAAAAAGCATTATGTACTAAACTGCGACGTTTTGCACTCCCGTGTTGAGCACATTTTGCACTCAGGACATGTGATACGCAAATGAAACATATTTAAAGCTTTATTTAATGTATTTATTCCCTCACACTGTGTTTGAGAGCGGATTGTTATTTCAAAGGAGGAGAAGAAGTGGATTGTTTGACCCTGCCGTTTGAACCGCCCCTCTGAAAGGGGATACTGACAAAAGATTTAGCATCCTTTCTGTGATGCTGGTGATGTTGGTGTGTTCAAATGGTTTTTATTTTATTCTTCTTAATATTTTCAGTCTAATGTGTTTTTTAAATTGTTCTTCACTTGGAAGGAGGCAGATGCTCACTGTTAGCTGCCTGTGATCTCCTCATGTCCTACATGGTCAATGAACTGGAATCAACTGATAATTCTTCTGTGGGAAGAATAATGAAGGTTTCCATGAGATGCTGTCATTGTTGTTATTGTCATTTAACTCATTTGGCATTCATTTAGGTGCATCTGTCAAAACAAGCAAATACTTTTGTATGCATCTTATGCACTGTTATTTTTTTACTGTTATTAATAAAATTTTGTACAAATGTTCTCCTCTTGTTGACTGTTATTCTTACATGATTGTAGTTCTATTAAGAATGAACAGCTTTAGAAGAAATAAAAAAACTTTTTCTCTTTCAACTGTGAATATCCAACATTTATATGGAAATGGCTGGTTCATTTTATTGACTGAATATACCCCTCAACAGTTCAAACACTTAACCCATTTTACTACTTTTCTAGCTAAAGAAACATGAAAACAGACAAAACCCACTCCAAGTTCAAATCTGACTGTCTCTCTGAGCCCAGATCTTTCCATTTTTTCAATAATATTATAAGTAATATTGATGTACAAGGTAATTTCTTAAAAATAATTCATAATAGAATTGCCCGAAAGAGAATAAAAAGAGTATACAATCGTGAGATCAATGGGCTTTAATGGGGGTCACTAACTCACACATAAATCGACATGATTGCGTGTAATGAGTAAATCTATTAATCATACCATTTCTAGCAAAACACATGTATTCTCCATGAATTACGTTTCATTCATAAGGTGGACAAAATATTCGGAACACTTTGCAAAGTATAATGTAATCCTTTAAACCTTCTCCACGATCAGCCTGACCTGACATCTTTTTTGATCAGGTCAACAAAAAACATTTGTAGAGATTGTGAAGAAGAGTTTATTGCAGATCTGTCATTGTTTTCCCGCTGGATGTGCAAAGGTGAGTTTACTTTGCATGCAAACAGCTGTTTCCTTCAGGACATCCAAATAAGGAGAGCTTCCACCAAAGAAGAATTCTGTTACATATCCAAGTAGTTCTAAAAACTGCATGTAAATAAATCACAGTATAAGATAAGATAAACCTTTATTGTCCCCCAATGGGAAATTCTCAATGAATTTATGTATTCAGCTCTAACTTTACAAGTTTAGAGGGAAAGTTAAGATGAATAGCAGCGGGTGGTTAGCGCTGTCACTTCACAGCAAACCTGGTTCAAACCTCAGGTGGGACTTCTCTGTCTCTCTGAAGTCTGCAAGCTCTAATCTTGCATTAATGGATTCTCTCCGGGTATTTCAGCTTCCTCCTACAGTCCAGAAACACACATGTTGGGTTGATTGGTGTCTCTAAATTCTCCAAAGGAGTGAATGTGAATGTGAGTGTGAGCGGTCTCTGTTGACCCTGTGATGTACTGGCAATCTGCCAGTACCCTGCCACTCACCCAGTAGATGTTGGGATAGGCTCCAGTCATGTGATCCTGCATTGGAATCAAGGGGTACAGACAATGGACAGATGCATATTTTTGATATAGTCAATACTTATCTATGGACTTTGTTCAAATTTAAATCCTGCTACAGCTTTGCAGAGTTTTTATAAAATGCTTATCATCCTGGTGGACAGAGTTAGCTAAAAACAACTTGAAAAAGACATGTCTTTATATCAATAAAATTTGTATTTGGGTTTCAGAGGATTACACAGTAGAAACTGACAACATGAAAGCATGATGCAGCTCTGGTAAGGAACATTCAGCTGGCTCCCTTGGCCTTAAAAACATGAACATCTCCACATGCATATCTCATAATCAAAACTTATTCTTGTAATACATTTTATGAGACATCATTTTATTGGATATGTTCAAGTTGGAGTTTTATTTTAGATAGTTTTGTTTCATTACTTGTTTGCTGTTGTTATTATGATTTGTGTTTATACTCTCCTCTGCATGAATGGTAAGGATGAGAAATGACGCATGGTGTTTCCTGTATTTTCTAAAAACAAGAGGCTAGTGGGAAAAGGTGGCTTCTGTGGGGAAATAAAAAACGAAGGAATGACATCATCTGTGAATATATTTGCAGTCAATACACTAAAGATAATTGATCTGCCAGTAATACTGTTTGCAACAAGAGGAAGAAAAATACCACCAGTGGCAAACACATACATAAACTTCTCTCAGCCACCAATTAAAACATTTTCAAAGAGAGAGGTTAGTTCAAAATTACATTCAGGTTGAAGAATGTTGCTTGCGAGTTAAGTTTCAAATTACATCACACTGAACCTTTAGGATTCTAAAGCTAAAAAAAAAACATGTGGAGAAACTAGTTTGCTCATTAATAATTTGCTTATGTGAGGTAAGATTTTTGCTTTTGTTTTGCTCAGTAAACCTTTCCTTATACAAAAGCTGTACAATCAACAAAATAGTGAAAAAATAAACTTTATTAGTAGTTAGATTGTAATCAGGTAAATGCAGTTGTGGAATAAGTTGAATGTGCAATGTCTGATACAAAAGTCTGATGCGTGTGCATGTGTATTTTATGTAATACATTTACCTTACAAAGTGAAGGGAAAGAAAAACAAATGACAGATTTTCTTCATTGTTCTCAAACTAACCCGCAGCGACAACCTCAAAAACCAGTGGGTGCAGCTCGGCTTTCGGTGTAAGAATAGTCAACAGAGTGCAACACACCAAAGATTGCAAAGATAATCTTTGCAACACATGCAAAGATTATTTGATAATTTAAACTGGAATAACATTAAATAGGGCAGTAAAATGACACTGGTGGATTTATCTCATACACTGATAAAAGATGTTACCAATTTTATAAAGGTATATTTCAAAATCTCAATATCAGCAGAACAGAGTCTATTTTAAGTTGTACATTTTTTGTTAATTGCTACATGACAAATTCCATTGGATTATTTATAAGCACTTTTCAAAATACGGAATGAGTTTAGCACTTCTTTTAATTGGATTTTTTCTTGCTTGCTTTGTTTTAGGGCAATGTGAGTTTCGACATGAAGTCAGTCAAAGGGAACAGCGCTCCTTAATCATCTTTGAACAGACACACCTTCAAAATTCTTTTTTCTGGGTCGGTCTGTTCACAAGAAATGCAGCCAATGCTACTGCAGTTTCAGTTGTTGTTGTAATCAGAACAATGAGACATGTGTTCTCAGCCATTTATCTGTGAATGATGTTGCTGGTTTCTAAAAGCAGCCACTGAGATAACCGTATCACTCATACAGAGATGAATATCAGAGAGTACAGGGCATTCACCTACTGACCAGTTTCACAGTTCCTGCTGATGAGAAAGATACCCACACCATGATTCTGCCACCACTGTGCTCCACTTACAGTGTATGGGATAGTGTTCAGAAGTATTGTATTCCACCAAACAGCATTTACAGTACCTTGATGGCAAGGGGGTTCCATTTTAGTCTGAACCAGAGGACCCCTTCCATGTGTTTAGAGATTATTCTCTTTCATGTCTAAACATTTCTGTAAGCAATGGCTTTTATCTGTGCACTCCTTTATAAAGCCCAGCTCTGTGGATTGTACAGATTGTAGAGATCCTATGGATAAATACACCAGTTTCCTTTACATAGCTTTCCAGTTCCTTTATTATAATAATAATAATAATAATAATAATAATAATACATTTAATTTTAAGCGCCTTTCAAGAAACCCAAGGTCACTTTACAAAACATATCAGAGTAAGCAACTACACAGTAAAAATGTTTAATAGAATTGTATAAGTGAAATACAAAATAAAAGAATAAAAGGTACCTTTATGGTACCTTTGTTCTCTTTGTTGCCTCTCTGATTAATGCCCTTCTTGTCCAGTCTGTGAGTTTTGATGAATGGCCCAATACAGGTAGGTTTGTCGTGGTGACACATTCTTTCCATTTTCCGATGATAAATTTCATGGTATTCCATTTTCAAGGTTTAAGATATTTCTTTATAACCCAATCCTGACTGGTACTTCTCCACAACTTTGTCCCTAACCTGTTTGGATTGCCCCTGGTCTTCATGGTGGTGCCTCTTGAGTAGTGATGTTGCAAATCATAATGCAGGGCTAGGTTACTACAGGCCTCAAGGGCTTGTGGTCAGCAGGTTTTATAAGTTTCCCTACTGCAACAAACCTAATTCAGACTGGGACAAGTCTGCTAATTACCTGTTGATTTGACACACATGTTAGCACACATTTGGGGGAGTGGTGGCCTCAATGCAAGCATGTTTTGTAAGAAGGGTTTGACAGACTCAGGTTTCCTGGCAGCCTTTTCCGTTATACTTTATAGAAATCCATGAATTATAGGCTTTTAATTAAAAAGAAAAAAAACTGAATACACACAACACCTACAATTTCAAACCAGTAATGTTATGGAATGGGTGAATTATCATCCTCATTATTATTATTAATTATTATTATTATTATCATTATTATTAATAATAAAAGAAAGGTAAGTGGTCTCAAAAATATTCCTGGGACAGGAAATTAGTTGGATCATACAGGTCATGAGGTTTGCAAAACTCTGACCTTTTCTGTCCCTTTGCGCACACGGTAGAAACAGGAAGTACGTGAAAGGCTGCAATCAAATAAAAACAAATTGAAGCGAAATAATTATCTGAAAATCGTTTAGTCTCAAAATGGACAGTCAGAGTTCAACGTTAATGGGTAACGAATCACGCTGTGTACTTTTTAATGCACATTCAGACGACTCTCGATGCGTAAGTAGCCAACGTTATGTTTACTTTAGTTTTAGCTTGGTTGCTAATTAGCTGGTTTGCTAAATAACGTGTAATTGCTTGTTCGTTGGAGGGTTGTGGTAAATGAATAACTCCACCTAATTTTGCTGATTGATTGATTTAGCAATGGACGGAGCTTTGACATCAGCATGGTTTCAGGAGCAAGCGGTTCAACTGGGTTGTCTATCCTCTGTAATAGAGTGTCTGCATTAAATGACAACTGATGTCTGCTACACCAAACCACAAACCTGCTTTTCCTGGCTCATGTTCTCCGAGCGTACACACATAAACATTACAGAATCAGAATAATCGCTGATGTTGTTCACAAGTAAAAGCGCCCCTTCGCTTGCAGGGACTCCTGGTTGTCATCAACTCTCGCGTCGCTAACAGGTTGGAGAGAGACCTCCGCAGAAATGCTATTTTTCTTCAGGCAGCGCCCAAATCTCTCCTTTACTGACACGTAGTCCCTCAAGACTCGAAGCAACTGATCACAGAGTGTTTTTCACTGACTAACCTAGATACAGATGACCCAAATGAACTCAGCCAGCTATTTTAGTTTGAGTTTGTGAACAACTTTGAATACAAAACACATTCATCAATCTACTAAACTCTCTTGCTTTCTTGATACATAACATCAACATAACATCACAGAATTCAGGTGTCTATGGCTCTTTTAGATTAAGTAAATGGACTAATGCCACTGACATGCTGTTTAATATCCTTAGTTTTTGTCTGTTGGTCCAGTGCTTGTCACTTGTTTAAGCACTGATTTGTGATTAACTGTAAAATAATCAAAGATCACGTAAAATTAAAACTATAGTAGCTTATACCTAAGTACCGGACAACAGCAAAATTGATTACTCAAACATGTTTTTCGAGTTAAAACATGAAACATTTCCTTGTTTTGTCATTGAAATGGGATTTATCACTCTTGCTTTTTCCTTTTGATAATTTGCAAGGAATTTTTAGTATTGAAGAATGAGATCGAATGAATTGTTGTTGTTGCACATAATTTGCTAGTTATAACTGCTACCTTATTTACTTTAATTTGGACAGTCACATCTGTGTTAAAAACAAGGTTGTCTTGACCAGAGTTCATGATTCAATATTTTGTTAACCAACAAAAAGTGCTCATATATGATTGTATATGTACCATGGCCACTGTTATACAGATGTTCATGTGACCGACATACCATGAGATGAATAATCAGTCCTCTAAATGCCCCCAAAAAGGTTAATTGTGATTTAGTTTTTAAAACAGTGTGCCGGAAAAGCCTGTCATCATAGCATATCATTATTGCAGTGCTTCGTTGGAGCCATCCTTCAATTGTAATTAAAGTAGTAATAAAGGCAAGATCAGTTTATTTGTATAGCAGATTCATGTACAAGACAATTCAAAGTGCTTTACACAAAATATTAGATAAAATAAATTACAGGTGGGTACAGAGAAACAGAGAGACCTGAGTGGGAAAATGTCTTTTGAATATATCTTTTAGTTAATTAAATCTTTTGTGTCTCTTCTTGCTTTTTGAAATCTTGTACTTTAAAGATAAATTCCAACATAAACTCTGGGAAAAAAGCCCATGCCTATAGCAACAATTTGACGATTAAAATAAAGATTTATATGGAGGTACATGTTAAGGATTTATTTTTATTTTTTTTAACAGCTTACTTTTGCTGTTGTGATTGTAAGTTATCAAACTGATCAAAGTTGATTCTTGTTGTGGTCGTCCCAAGATAAAACATGTCGATTGTGTGTGTAGACCCATAACAATCATGCTGTAGATCTGAATGTGTGGACAGGCCTTTCTCTACTTTGCATGCAAGACAGCTGCTGGCCTTTTCATTTTCCCTGAAGCTCACAGCACTGACTCACACGTTTCTCATTCTCATCATTCCTTCACTTTTTTCCTTCCGGCTCTTGCATCTCTCTGTGTTCTCTGGGTTAATGTTGAACAAACATGTAGAAAGTCAGGTTCCAGCCTCGTTATCACACCTACCTGCATCTGCATTTCATTTCTCAGCTGTCTTTTACCAGCTTGTCTTTGTTTACAACGCATTCAGAATGGGTTGTACTTGTGTGTACATGACATTCATAAACACCTTAGAGTACCTGTCTCAGCTGTCGGTGTATTGCATACAGTATGTTTATGGTTCTGATGCACGGGTTCCTTGAGTACAAGTTTCATGTTGTTCCCTCCTCTCTCACTGACATGTTTGCACACACGTACACACAGACACAGAAAGCAATCTTGAACAAATGGAAGCTTTCTCAGCCTGGTAGTATTTAATCTTATAATTATAATGATCTTAGTACTGTGTTTGCTTTGCACTTCTGAACGTGCTTCCAGAGTGCTTTATTCAAAACAAATACACAACAGTCAGCTAAACACTTCACAATGTTGTTTTTAACAATTTGTTGATTTTAGCTTAGGAATAATTCATTGTTTCTCATCATTCGCAGGTGGTGATTTTATCAGTAAAACGAGCCACTGGAACCTTCTCCTTACTAGGATGGTGACTATTTCTTTGAATTACATTTCTCTCATATGACTCATTGTCAACTTTTCATCGCTCAACTATGATCAAATATTCAATTCATGATTCACAGATAACGATAAGAAAATATGCTCTACTGTGCATAAGTTTCAAACAGTAGCACTTTATCTATACCAAGGTGTAGTAAACAAACCAACAAAAAATTATTTCAACACTTTACATTTTTTAAAACAGTTTTTTTTTCTAAATTTCTGTCATGCAGGTTTTGATATTTTTAAAGTTATGGCTATATTGCCGAGTTAGGAGGAATCCGGAAAAAATTTCTTAATTGATATGAATAACTTTTAATTGAAGAAAAAAAATAAGTGAAAGAAGTTAAGTCACAATTAATCAGCTGCTGCTGGTAATATACCCAATAATACTTGTAATGACAGTAAAATTATTAATTATATTTAATCTCATATTTTAATGACATCCTTTAAATCTGTTACAAGCTGATGCAACAAATCCTTGTTTTTACCTTATATCCCTGATCTGCATTGCATCAACATTTCAAGACACACAGTACTATTTTTTAAGATAAGAATTTACTCTGGATTTAGCTAAGAATGAAGGCAGAGTCTGCCATTACAAAAATAAAAAAAAACGTTAAACCTACTGTTTGTTTTCTCAGCTGTAAACATATGATTCAACACAGCAGTATATAAGATCCAGTAACATGTACTGGAGCAAAGTTGCAACCAAATGAAAACGTCTTGCAATATTCTACTTATTAATGAGTAAGCGAAATTGTGCTGGCACCAAAACATGTCAACGTCCCATTCTGCTGACAGTGTTAGCTTTGTTTGCTCTGGATTACTTTAGAAAATAACCAGTTCAATATGACAAACTAACGGGGAGGACCCCAGCTGGGTGAAATCTTCTTTTAGCTTGGAGACCAATAAAGTAGGATCCCCATTATTCTGCCTCTGATCAGCATACCCCGACTATGTTTCTGACCCAAATATGTCAATATTCTTACCCAACGAATCTCACCCCTCATGGCTGATTTGCTGTCCAATTATTTAGCCCCTTCCTCATGAATATTAACCAGCTTTCAGCAGCCACCTCACAGGAAGAACATTAACAACCTTTGGTATCTGTAAATATAAATGGCTGGTCCTAAAGTAAACATCACGATTCTTATCATGTGATCTTGCATTAATGAAAACATATTAATAATACATTTTCCACCCCAATTTTCCAAAAATTGGGATGATGTGTAAAATGTGAATAAAAACAGCATACATTATTTGCTAATCTCATAAACAATAATATTAGCTCATTTTTATTTTGGTGTCAATTACATATCTCAAAAAAGATGGAACAGCTTTAAACAACTGTCTGTGTTAATGTATTGGCAGTTCAACAGTTTAAGGCTTTTGTTTCTGGATTTTTTTAGGTTTCATGATGTAACAAATGTTGTTTTTTTTACTGGTTAAAGGTCTGGACTACGGGGAGGCCAGTTCAACATCCGAACTCTCCTCCTGTGAAGTCATGCTATTGTGATTAATGCAGTATGTAGTTTAGCATCGTCTTGCTGAAATATACAAGGCATTCCCTAAAAACAGCTCTGCCTGAGCTTCTATGAGGCTCTAAGCAGAATTTGTTTGGGGGACCTCCCCTAGACCACGTCAGCACCACTGGTGCGTAACTTTTACTGATGCATGATCATTTCATACGCTTTAGATGTGAGATATGCATTATTCATTGTTGGCATACATCTAACTGGTGTCATTTTGGCTTTGGATTTTAACCTCAATGGGGTAGAAAATTCAGAAAAATGGTTTAGTATCAATATACACTTTTTAGTATCCAGTGGGATGTATGCACATGTAGCATACTGAATTTGTATTTTAAAGCAAAAACATCAGCAGAAAAGACCATTTAGAGTGAACAAGTTATTCAGTTTAATATCCTGTTTTTAAAGTCAGCTGTCCACTGATAACAAGGTGGATGGTCCCTTTACTTTTTAGTCTGCAGGATACAGCGTCCATGGTTTCCAAAATTAATTTAAAAATTTGATTAATCGGATCATAGTGCAGTTTTCCACTTTGCCTCAGACCATTATAAATGAGCTTTGTCCTGGTGAAGATTGTGGCTTTTCTGGATCATGTTCCTATAGGATTTCCTCTTTGATGATGGAGTTTGAACCTGCATTTGTGGATTGCATGGTGATCTGTGTTCACAGACAGTGATATCTGGAAGTGCTCCTGAGATAATGCAGTGATTTCCAGTAGAGAATCATGTCTGTTTTTATGCAGTGCCTGAGAGCCTGAAGGTCACCAGCATCCAGTTTTGACCCTCAGCCTCGTCCCAGGCACTGATCCTTCCTAATTATCTGAATCATAGTGATATTATACACTGTAGATGGTGGGCTCTTAAGTCTTTGCAATTTTTCGTTGAGGAAAATTTGTCCGAATTTGTTTCACAATTGTTGCAGATTGGTGAACATCTGCCCATCTTTATATTTGAGAAGCTCTGCCACTTTGAAATGCTCCTTTTATACCCAGTCATGTTACTGACCTGTTGCTAATTTATGTAATTAGTTGTTAAATGCTCCTCCAGTTGTTTTTGATTTTTTTTCTATTTACTTTTCCAGCCTTTTGTTTTCCCTGCACTTTTTTTTTTAAATGTGTTGCTACCATCAAATTAAAATGAGCTCATATTTTCCATTGAATAGCAAACTGTCTTTCAACATTTGATCTGTTAATGTTCTTTTGAGAATGAGATATTTGTTATGAGATTTCCAAAGCTTTGCATTCTGTTTTATTCACATTTTATACAGCATCCCAACTTTTTTTGAAATCTTAAGTTACTCTAAAACTTTAACAAGCCAAATACCTACATCACTAAAGTCCCCAAAATTTGCAATGAGATCCGTTTAGTTAGACATACTGTAACATCTAAGCTTAACTCTTAAATTTGATGTTGTCAAGAAACTTCAGATTATCTCTTCCATAGTCAGTATTGTTATAGGTGAGGCTGTGATTACTGTTGTTCTAAAGCTTACTTGGGGTTAGGGCTGAACAATATATAGTTTTCAAATCGAAATCGGGATTTCAGACAACGCGATTTGATAATCGTCAAAACTGAGTTTTTTTGTTTTTTTTTCTTGCTTTTGCACTTTCATGGTCAAATATCTGCTGTGTAAGCAATTTAACACATGCATTGCATGCTGCCTCCCACTGAAAGTTGACCAATCAAAAGCTGCGTGCCACCGTGGATGGGTCACACGGTAGTTAATAAGGTAATAAAGTTAGGTAACACTTTATTTGAATGCGGGTTCATAAGACTGACATGACGCTGACATAATCATGACATGACACCTGTCA
>JAPMNP010656429.1:0-11415 GCA_029874935.1 Atherina boyeri | reverse complement strand
CTCATTTCAAAAACGGATTTGCAGCCCCCAAATGATGTTATTTACATTTTGTGCTGATATTTGATTAAATCTCCCAATCGGTGGGAGGTGGAGAGTTCTAAAGTATCCAGAACTTCTGTGTATATTTGTGTTGACCTATTTTGGCCATTTTTAGCAATTTCTTACAAAGGCTACAGCTTCACATGATTGCAGTACCAATTTCGGCCAGAATCTTACATACAGTACCTTTAAGTAATTAGTAGTTTTGTTGCTTTTTTTTTTTTTTTAGATGTGATGGCTGTGTTGGTTATGCATTTTGTGATTTTTTATTTATTTATTTAGTAATGTCCTCTCTTCAAGGTGTTATATAAGCTGATACCAACTGGTTGGTCCCAATACCCACAGACCAGCTGGTAACAGAACTGGGTATACAACTCCAAATAAGTTGTGTATGCTGTGCAGATGTTAGGTGGAAATAGGGGGCGGGGGAGCTCAATGAGAAGGCTCCATCCTGCAAAGCTGATCTGTCAACCACTGTGGCATTTATAAAGGATATAATTTTATATTCGTGAAGTCAATTAAAATTTTTAATAAAAGCGGAGGTACCCCCCTCCCCATGATTCCATAATAATTTCCTGTACTTTCTCCTTTTGAAAATTTATGTTTGTTTAATGAAGACAAAAAAAAAATGGTCACCATCAGTGTACAATTACAAACGGAGCTTCACAAAGACTTAAAATTATATTAAGTGTTTATTTTTCAAATTCAAACATTTTGTCACAATTCACCACCAATAAAAGCCTGCTCCACAGGGTCTTTATATTAATGTTAAAAAAAAATTCTCTTATTTGGCTAATATGAATCACTGAAGGGGAGAAACAGCTTTCCAAGGAGCTTCAGCAATAACTCAATTCTAGTAAACCTTTGAAATTCAGCATTGAGTGAATGTATAAATCAGTAAATCAATATGTATTAAAGAACATTGTAGGACATTTCCTCACCCATGGATTAAACTTAGTCCGAGACTAGATGTTTTTTTTCCAGTGGAAATCTTTGAATATTTCTTTTAATCCAGGGCGAGCCTTAAACCATGTCTAGGAAATGACCTCCACAAGTTACAGCATCTTGGATTAAAGTAAATAACCAACATTAATGTTCTAAACGTCAATAGTATCAATGGCAACAAGACTGACATTCAAACACTTTCATAAACAGTTAACATGAAAACAAATTGAGTCACTTAGTGAATACCTTTAGGTTGTGGGATTGTCATATTTCAAGTTTCAGTACGTATACAATCCTGGCCCAAAAACACACCTACTGAGTTCAAATGATTGAGTGAGTGTGTTCAACCTTTTGGATATTTATATTTGTTTAACATGGTTTCAGTAATTGTTCAACTAAACTAGCTCTATTACTGTGTAACACTTGCCTTAAGGCTTCTGTAATTTGAAATACTCAAGAGCTAACTTATTGGGTGGTATGTATCTACTATCTTTAAAGCACAGGGTGACACACAGTTGCATAGATCAAAGTAATAATCCAACCTCTAAAATTCAAGGAGAACCTTGCAGTGATGCATGAAAGTGCTAGAAACAACAAGGCAGCTTAGATTGACTTTTCAGCAGTTGGACAGCACTTTATGTGGAGTGATAGTGAACACTTACTCCTTAAATTTCCTGATAATAAATATGAAGTCAAGTCTGACAACAGGTAATGCCCATGTAGGCCGGTAAAGATTATAAGCAGAACCCCGTCAAATAAAATCAAACTTGATTCCTCTAAAAAAGGATTTTCTTTGGTGGTCAGCAGGGAAATAACAAACTAGTGTACAAGCTTTGGTTTAAAAGCCTCGGCAAGCCAACAGAATTGAAGCTGTAATGGGCATGTTATAGATGACACTTTCACTCGTCGCTGAAACGGAGTCGCTCGAATGCCTCTTTGATGTTCTCATTGGTCTCTGAAACCCTGCCGGAGCCAATCCGGAGTACCTTGCAAAAAGGCACATCCTGCTTCAGCTTCCGCTTGTTGAGGACCACGGTGCCTTCAGCACCCTTCTCAGGACCCATCAGCAGGAAGTAGGCAGCATGACGTCCATGCTCCATAAGTGTGGCTGAGATTGATTGAAAAAAAAATTTAATTAATAAAAACACTCACCAAAAGATGCGAGTGCAGTTTCCCCAACATCTCTTACCAGAAAGTTACAGGCTATGATTTCATCGTACCAGTAACATTAATAAAAACTTAGTAAACACATTAGTAAAAAGCACCTTTGAATGTTATAATGTGGTCCATGACATTGGAGAACTCGAGAAGAACTTCAGAATAGAGAGGATGCAGCATGTAAGACCGTCGATCACTCGTGAATGATTCCTGGAAAGAAAATTTAGAGAAATCAAAAGGCAGTTTATGAGTTTGAGTAATCAAGTTATAAAATCAGTAAAATTTATATTTTTTATGAAAGCATCTAACTTACAGATGAGTTGGACTCCGAAGGCATCGAGCCCCAAAACATGAAGACTGAGAAGGAGTTGGTGGTGTGTACTGAGGCAGATCTCGGTGAGTTAGCAGCAGCCAAAAGACTGACTTCCCAAAGTACGCCACCAGACTTGCCATCTAGAATGATTATCTACATATATGATGGACAATTAACTTTAATCACCAAAGGAAAGATTTACAGCACATAAAAACAAAACTAAGTAATGTTTGATTACAAGTTAACATACCCTTTTTGTGTTGTTGCCTAAATCCTCTTCAACCACAACATCAAGGACTCCATCTTTGTTAAAGTGACCAAAGGAGGGCTGGCTGAGAGAACAGGACAAGATTTATTTGACTCAACACGTCTCATATCAACAGTTTCAATAATACTTTGCTTTAATATAGCCTTTATAGGATGAATGATTAATATGAGCCATGTAAAATCACTTGAGAGTCAACAGACTTGTAAAAAGAGAAACTAGCATGACACAACGCAAACACTCCATAACTGTTATTACAATTTTATAATGTACATATTTATAGTCACAATTAAGCTCCAAATATTGATTTAGGTTTTGGTTATTTTCTCGGTTAATCACCTTTCTATACTTTACCTGAAAAGAATCCAAACAGTATTCACACAAAAATGAAAAAAAAAAAAAAAACTTCTTAAAAACTTGCCCAAATAAGTAATGCAGCCAGCATAGTCACAAATGATAGAATCGGTTCATATCTGACACAGGTCATGTGAAATGTCCTTAAAAAAGAAAAAGAAAAAAAATACCTGGGGACTGAACTGGTGTTGAATCTCCACTGAAGTTGTAATTTTTCTCCATGGACTAACACCACCCCCTTCTGAGTCACAATCAGCAAGTCGGAGGAATCATCCGTCTCTTTAGTTCTGAGCATGCTCACAGTCTCAGACCTGCAAGTAATAACACATACTGTAGTTGCTTTAAAAAAAAAATATCAAAATGGCTTTAGTTATAGTAACAACCCATTTTGCTGGAGTGATCATTGAGGAGTGACTGCAGGATGCTCTTACTCATAGATGGGTGTGAAGCCAGTTGTGGTGTTGGCATTTTTCTCCTTGAGGCCTGCGTCGGTCCCAGCATTAGCCTTGGCAACGACTGTCGACAGTGCCAGTCCATACACGCCAGTGTCTGTGTGAAATGAATTAACACTTACTTACTATCACCGTCAGGTGTTACAAATCCAAGTCCACATATATACAGTGGCAACAGTGTGTCCAGTTTTTTTTTTGTTTTTTGTCCCAAAACTCAAAGCTGCCATAAGGAATCAGTCTCTCTTAAAACTGAGAACAGACAGAATGTAATTATAACGGTCCAACTATAAAGGAATCATTTCAATATCCTACAACTTATATGCCGTAGTGGCACCAAGTTTTACATCAGTTCCTGTTGATTTCCATGTATGTAATTAAGGCTTTTTAAAGCTTGTTGAAAGCCTCGTTATCAATTATGATGTCAGACTCAAACCTTTTTGTAGTAGTATGATGTAGGAACCATTTTTCATCCAATGAAGAAGGTGACTGGTTGCGTTTGTGAAATCAAGAATCACAGTGGAGCCAATCTGGGCACCCGTCTTTCCTGAGAGCAATACCAGCTGAGTCTGCAGAAAGCGCAAGTAAGTAACACTGAAATTGAATTGCTTCCATGTTGCTGTATTAATGAGATTATTTCACTGCTTCCTCCTATTATTTACACATTTATAACCAGGGGAACACAGAGCAGGAATACAGAAAAAAGAAAGAAAAAAAGCTATGACAAACTATAAGATAAGGCAAAAAACATGGATTACTAAAATTACGGGCATTTACCTGTGTGTAGTCAGATGCCACCAAAACCACATCTTTGACGTTGTCCCCATCCAAATCTGAAACACTAAGAACTGGCAAAGAGCTTTGCAGACCAGTGGGCTGAGGCTGCTGCCAAATGACGTTACCTGATAAACGCATTGCCCACAATCAGAACATTCAGTTTGACTGAGTATGCCAAATACAGCTTTACAGTAACCTCCAATTATCACAGCATATCTGTCCCGGATATATGTCCATAAAACATTAAAACAAACAACAACTAATTCCACAAAAACACACTTTCAAAGCTATTAAAATCATGGAGTGATGTAAAAATCATATTAAGAAAAACAAAAATGACGAGATTACTCTTTTTGATTTATTAACAGCACAACTACTTGCATTCTACTTCCAACTACTGATCTTGCATTCATTCCAAAAACTAGTCAATATTACCTATAATACAGAGGCATGCAACGAATCACTAACCTGTGTATTTGTCTATGGCTGTGATGTTGTCCAAATGGGACAGCAGACAGTGCCAGGCTGTCCCTTTGTCTTTGTCCACATCACACTGGGCCCAGTGAAACTCAGGATGCAGAGCCCTCTCCCACAGTGTCTTTCCATCTGTGCCGTCTACTGCTACCACAAACATACATGGCCAAGGCAGACCTGGAAAACACACCAGGTTAATCTGAAATTACACTTAGCAAACCACATAGTGCACCACTATCCCAGTCTTGTCTTGGTCATGATTAAATTTAAGACAACAATACCTTTGTCAGCACACGATCTGTTCTGCGTGCCTTCTGTGCTTTTGAGGACAAATAGGACATCCATAACCTTGTCGCTGCTTGCATGCTCTATAGCTAAGAAGTCATAGGTTGCTGTGGTGAAGAACAAGAAAGCAGCCGTTAGTCTCACATTTAAGATAATTTCAGGTGATGAGAAGCATACAGTAATACACACCTGCTTCAGAAAAAGTCCTATTCCAGGTAATCAGATATTGGGGTCTCACCGGACAGGGTATGATGAATGAAAAGGCAAACACAATGGTGAGACAGATGAACAGAGACAGGAAGAAGACTGCTGTTCTCCAATGGCTCAGTTTGGAAAATCCCTTACAACTATTCTTTTTCAGCTTTGTAGCTGATGGTGCTGTTATCGTTTCTGCCCCATCTTCTCCCCTCTTCAGGGGGTCGCCCTCCGTGGCATGGTCTGTGGTCTCCATCGCTGCCTCCTCAATGCATCACTGGCCCTCAGATCTGCTTGGAAGAGGAGAGGATATTACAAGCAGAATCATGACTCCATGTTGTACATTCGTATCGTGGCAATACAGCTTACATTTACTTTTGCATCTGTCCCCAGAGTGGAGTGGATACAGATCTATATATGAGTAAAAAAACATGACAAATCTCGCTGGGATTAACCAAATACACAGGGAAAGTACGGAGACAGCAGAGTCTGATAGTCGAGCTATTTCTGCTGCATCAACCTTTGTGGGTGTGTGTCTATTCAGACGTGCCAGCACTGACTCCAGAGATTTCTCAGCACACACACAAAAAACAAACAACTACCATCCTGATAGCACAGGATGGCACACCCCAACAGGGTGCGTTATGACCACAGGCTTAATCACTCGTGTTAAAACGTAGAAATTACAAAGATGTCCGCCATAAACTTTTGTCGCCTGAACATGTGATACAAATCTACAGTTAAAAACACTTTATTTCATTAAAACTATATCATCATTGACAGATAGTTAGCAAGTTAGCAAAACTTATTTTTGTTTGCTAACTTGTTGAACAAAACCTTCTCCCGCAAAATGTTTTGGTTTTTTTTTTGGTTTTTTTAAATCCGGAAGACGTTTCCATGAGAAAACACCCAACGATTATGACAAAATACACATTATCAAGGCAAACTAATCAAGAAATGTTCTTACTTGAACTCTAGTCTCTCTTCCTGCGGTCACTGTTGTGCCTGGCTGTGAGAAGCAGGCCTAACCAAAGACAGTAGAAGAACCTGAGTTGCATAAACAAATCAGACAGAAGCTCATCATGTGGGAGCTTTTATAACCCTCAGTTTGTCTGACAGGTAGTTCTTGGTTGAGAATTTGTCAACTCAAACAGTGCTAAAACTTTTAAATACAATAACATATACACTAGAAAAACATCTAAATTAGTCAAATCTAATCCACTTTGTGATATGTAATCTAGTTAGAGGTCGATCGCCAGGAAAGAGCCTCGGCCTGGAAGCCTCAGTTTAGGGAAAATTTAAGGTTACATTCAATGTGCTCTGATTGGTTGAGTTACTCATCGTTAAACACTGCAATTGGTTGATTTCAGACATGTAGCGTTATTGAAAACTTAACTTCCTTCTTCATTCTGTCGTCATTTCCCAAATATCAAACGGAAACTGGCGAGCTCATGAAATAGAGGAAAGCTGCGAGAGGTGATGGTTGGATGAATAAAATATTCTGATAATACTGCAAAAAAACTGAGAAACTATTGTCAGTTGCTTGACTCCTGTATAGAGCGGTCGACGGAACACCCGCAAAAATGTCTGCCCAAGCTCAAATGAGAGCTTTGCTCGACCAGCTGATGGGAACAGCGAGGGATGGTGAGTTGCCGTAACATGCTAACTGAGCTAGCTAGGTAGCCAAGATGGAGGCTCTGCTGAGGCTGGCTTGTGTTGGCGTGTGATGGACAGACCTGCATGAATGGATGTACCGCAGAGGGCTGCATTAAATACGTTGTTAGATTCAGAATACGTTTAAAGTTCTCATATAGCAATTTGTCAATTCCTTAATTCAAATATTATCTTTCTCGTCGTTACAATATATATATTTTTTGTGTGTGTGCATTTATATATTTATATTTTAGCATTTAAGCTAGGTTAGCTTCTGGTCGCGTAATGTTAATTTTGAATTTACGGACTGTCAGGCGCCACGACGCGAAATGCTGGACCGTATCCAAATGATTAAGTTGTAGATATTTTGTTACTATCATTATTATTTACTATTATGTAAATTGAGTGGATGCACAGGGTTTATTTCTTAATATGTACTTAACGGTAATAAACAAGTCGTTTAGATAGTTATGTATTTGAATCTATACGTTAAGCTATATATCCATGTTTCAAGTTTGCAATACAGTCTATTTTAAAGGAACACATTTGATCGTTTTAAATAGCCTAATTCATTTTAAGAGCACTTGAGTTGCCCTTACCCTTAAAAAACTATTCCATAACTTTGTGAAAAGCAAAGTAATGTACTCACGGATAGTTTATTTCCTAATATTGCTTCATACATTAACTTCAGCCAACCATATGCTTATGTAAAGTTTTAATCAGCTTTGTATTTTGCATTTTGGAAGGTGGAAAAAAAGTACATAAATTAATTCGACGACAAAGACATTTTAGAACATACAATGAATGTATTATTATGATAGTAAAAGTAAAATTCTTAAATGCAACTTATTTAAAACAAAATTTGAGCAATTTATCTTTTAAATCAAGCCTATTAATTACAGATACCGTACCTAATCAATTACTTGGTGTTGCTGCAGATATTGTCAAATTATTTTCATTGGCTGAAATGAATTTCATATTTGCTTATAGAAGTGTAATTTTCAAGCCTTGCATGTAACAAGGCAGTTCACTGCCCTTCTGTTTTCATAAAAGTTTGTCTATCAGTAGTTTAAGAAAATAGCAGCCCTGTGGATCATCTTTTAAACTATTAATTTGGTCTGTGCAGTAAGAGTGAATTTGTGTTTGTGAGTTTGTGGGTGTATGTGTGATGAAATTGATATCAAATTCTTCCCATACATTTGTTGCATACAAACTGAACAATTGTGGCCCCTTTATTTTATTCATTAAGGTTCAGTGTATCATTGCCAGCCTACATCAATCTGCAAAGGAGTTGCAGAAAAGCCTCATGTTCATCGAGCCGTGAGTCACACATAATTTTTAAAGCTGTTATGATTAATATCCAAACAATTTGTTTGCCTTCCGGAAGTTATTGTAGATTTATTTATATATATATATATTTTTAAATCATACAAATACACAAGTTGGTAATTCCTCAATGGCACACAAATGCATAAGTAGGTAATTCTTCAGTGGGACTAGAATTACAATTTGGAGTAGTATTATACAGTTTGAGCTAATACGTTTACTCGCGTTGCACCCCAACAAGCAATTCTCAGTTTATTTACACGTATTCCAGTCCTTTACACACCTGTTTCTCAGAAGGCAGTCTTTTGCAGTCCACACAAAAACTGATGCAAACATCATTTACAATCTGACTTTTGTATGACTCCCAACTTCTTACTACAGGTATGGGGAAGAAAACTGTTCCCATTTATACTTTTCTACAGCGGGTTAAAAATTCTGCTGCTGAGATCTTGAAGATGCAGAAGGGTACAGTATATGGTGCAGATCGCAGTGTGTATAAACAATTTTTTTCCCTTGGATTTTTGTATTTATTTGGTTTTTTTTTATGTCCATTCAGTGTTTGTTATGCAAATAACAGCCTTTTCTAGTTATAAATGGTTTGGATGAAACATTTGTATGAAACTTAAATGTATATCAGTTTTTTATATCAGTCTTTCCTGCATTGTAAATTTTATTGTTGTAAAAATTCAGTAGCAATAAAGTGGCAAGGTAACTCAATTGACACTGGTTAATTGACATTCCAGTCTTGTCATTTTAACTATGTGCCACACCCCTACTAACACAGTCCTTTGATGAGCCACATTAAAAAGTGGAGATTGAGCCATATAACAAGTTAAACTGTGTTGAGGCTCTTACAGTTCCATGTTGTTGTGTTTTTTTTTTGTTTTTTGTTTTTTCAATGAGGCTTGGGTAAGGTNAGCGAAAAAAACAAAACAGCAAGTACCATATACATTTAATGTTGTTGACACAGAAGTGAACAAGAAAAAGGTCCAGTAGAAGCACAGTTAATCATTTTAATTGATTTTAAAACTGTGTAATAACAGAATTGGTTTTCATTTATTTAGATGGTCATGAAATCATTGAATCCAAATATGGTGACACATTTGTCAACTAGGTACATTGCTATAAAAGTAATGTTTATGAAACCACTGGACACCTCGCTCTACTATCAAGTATGTGAGGTCTTTCTCACTGATGTTTTCTGGATTGTTTCAGGAGATGAGACGCGACAGAGGGTCAAGTTCACCGACGAGCGAGTCTGCAAAAGTCATCTTCTCAACTGTTGTCCACATGATATCCTGTCTGGAACCGTAAGTGTGCCATTGAAAATGCTTAATGTGTGCTGTTGAAATCTGTAAGCTTTAAAGTCATAACTCATTTTATTATTCACAAGATATTACTGTTAAACTGGAAAAGAGAGGCAAATGTTATCTCAAGCTGTGAAGTATTATTCATTTTGTGTTGCACTTTTTGCTGTTTGAGTCATGTCTGCATGTCTTTTTTGGTAGCGCATGGACCTGGGGGAGTGCACAAAGATCCATGACCTGGCACTTCGGGCAGATTATGAAATTGCTTCCAAGGAGAGAGATCTTTTCTTTGAACTTGATGTAAGTAGTGTTCTTCAATAGGACTGTCATTGTTTTGAATAGTAAGCCACAGGGCATGTACTTCTGTGTGTGTATAATAGAGTTTTGACGTATTCTCACGTCTGTTTGCAATGTTCAAACTTATCTGCTTAGTGAGAAATGTAAGTCTTGTAGCGTTAATTAATTTTCTCACATCTAAAGGCGGTAGATCACCTGGAGTCATTCATTGCTGACTGTGACCGAAGGACAGAACTAGCCAAGAAGCGCCTGGCTGAGACCCAAGAAGAGATCAGTGCTGAGGTTGCAGCAAAGGTAAATCACAAAAGATTTACAGATCATATAGAGCTAGACGATATGGGCCACACATGTGTCACAATATATTTCTTAATTTCGGTGATTCGATTTAATTCCGATATCATATCGATACAAACAATATAAATGCCTTCGAAAAACTGCCAAGAATGTCCACAACAGATGCCTATAAAACTTAAAATATTTGTCTATGAAACTACTCCAGTTTTAAGATTTCAGAAATTTTTTTTTTTTATATTTAGCCTTCAAACAAAGAAATTTAAAATCACTGTCAAATAAACACAAAACTTTCAACTTCCTCGGTATTAATAGCTTTAACTTTGAACTACAACATCGGCTTATTATGTTATTCTTTTCGATTTTTAAAGCAAGGGTTAAAATGAAAAATAAATCAGAATCAGTCTTTCCTCTCTCAATTTTATATGGTGCTTTTCAAGACACCCACACAGGGTTGGATGCAAGGAGTTGTTACTGGAAGCAAGTAGGGTGAAATTTCTTGACAGACAGCCAGGAGTGGGGTTTGAACTGGCAATCTAACGATCATTGGACAACCTGCTCTACCAACTGAACCAACTGTCTCCCCGCTCAACTATCCCATCTGGATTTTCCTCATCTGTAGAAGCTTGTTCAGTCACGTTTACCAACGATCATGAGCACTTGTTTTGTAGCTAAATCTCGCCACATTGGAACCTAGCTTAGCCTAGCCTTCTACCACACGCTGATCTCAGCCAACTGCTGCTGGGCTCCGTGCTTGTGGCGTACGTCATCACTCATGTAGTCAATGTGTTGCGGCTCTTTCTTTTTGGCTTGAATCAGCTGCGCCGTGAACGCCAGTCAGTAAAACACTTTAATCACTGTATATCCAATACCGAAATATCGGAAATGTGTTTGAACCCTGGATTGGATAAAGCGGTATAGATAATGGATGGCTGTATGGAAATGTGTTTGAAACTCACCCTTCACTGTTATTGAATAAAAGTTTATCGTGATCTATAGGGGTGGGAATATCTTGGTACCTCACGATTCGATTCCGATTTAGATTCGTTTCTAAAATGATTAATTGATGTGATTCTCGATGCATCGTTTTTTTTTGTGTGTGTACATTTCCCTACGTGATTCTTAAAATTAGATTTTTCTCAAAAAGGTTTTCAAAAGTTTGCTACTCCAAAGTTTGCTAATCACTTCCTACTTTTGATGATCATTAAAATAAAATCAACAAATTAATTATCTTCTCTATTTTATTAGAGAAAAAGCTTTTATCTACACAAATATGACTTTCCATGA
>JAPMNP010656427.1:0-10846 GCA_029874935.1 Atherina boyeri | reverse complement strand
CATCACATACATTATCTCCTCCATTTTACACACTTACATCAACAAGTCCAACATTAACCATATGGCACCCGCAGTTTGACAACTTTAAGACACTTAAAGCAATCACTGCATTTAGATTTGATATTCTGAGTCAGCTGGGGTAAAAGATTGATTTACTTGAGTCAGACAAAAACCGACCGATCAGTGTGTTTCGCTCACAATGCATTATTAAAAAATGGGTCGGTGAACCTTCTTTGTATTGCAAATTTCCTCAATTTTAGTGTCTTCAGATACATGATAAACATACAGCATGTCAACTCATTACAAAGTTAATACATTGATTTTAGTTTCCTAACCAAAGGAAAACCATCTATTTCAAAATGTAGGACATGAATACTTCCTGCACAAAAAAAACATAACAAAAAAGAAAACCTTTCGTCAAAATATTTCTTCACACGATTTGAAAGTATGACGTTAACTGTTACAACCTATTTAATCAAACCATATAAAAATCTGTCTTCCATTAATATAATACGACTAAAAACAAAAAGCCTCATGCTACAAAGATGTGTCTGCACGCTAAAAATGTTAGGTGAGAGAAACAACTTTAAGGTAACAGGTGTTTTTGTTTTTAATTCCTGTGTAATCAGCACTCAAATATGTGAAGAAGAACTGTAAAATGATGACTGACAAAAGGCACTGTGATTTCAGGTCCGCAGAGAACCACTTCAAAGACATGGATTCCCCATGTTGTTGAGATGCTGCACACATTCATGAATTCTTTATGCACTGCCCGGCAATCTGGTACATCTGCAGTGATCTACGAAGGCTTTGTTTATTACCGCACCAAAACGGGACCCAGAGATAAATTACAGTGACTTGAACTGGATTAATTCACCCAAGTCTGTAAATGATTGCCAGGATATTTCCTGGACTGGCCTTCCCTGCAGTGCATAAACAAGACGACTCATGTCTGTCACACTCGACATTCAGCTCAAACGTTACTTTAAAACAAGCTACAACAAAATTCAAAGTATGTCGTCTCAAAGGTGTGAGCTGAATCACACTGTGCAGCCCCATGAGCCTGTCAGCATTTGTTGTTTTTGAACCTCTGAGGACACCTCCTATTCACACTGAGGCTTTGAGATGAATAACCATTGTCAAGTCCATTTTGAAATGTTTTTGAGCAGTAAACCTGCTTGAACAACTTATGTTTTTTTTTTCTCCTTTTTTTAAGTCGAAAGTTTCACATGAAGTACACAACCGTTGTGGTCTTATACTATACAGTTTTACACAGCACACTACAACTTTTAGCAAGTGATTTTTGAAAATATCATTCAGCCGCAATCTCATAAAAATATGGCTCGAGATGTTCACATTTAAGTTCAGCTGAATAGAAGAGATTGTGATAAGCAGGCACAATTTGCTGTGAAGAATCCACTTGTGCTTTTGCTAGTCAGTGTTTGGCACCTATAAAGTAGGCAGACAGAAGTAAGAACCATCTCTCATGTATTCTATCGATTGAATTATAGAACAGAAATCTGAATCTGCTCACTATGTGAAGTCTCTCAAAGACTCATGCGGTAGGCTTTACTCCAGTAGGAAAAAATAACATAGTTGCTAAGCTAAACACTCTACGTCTACATCTCGTCTCCTCTACTTTTCATTTTAGAAAAAGCTATTTATTTTATCAGTACAGGCTCATTTAGGCAGACACCTCCTTGTAAATGCTGATTAAGTGCTCACGATACCAGAAAAGCAGGGAACTGATGTGATAGCTTTGCTTAGTGCCTGCACTGAAGTCTAGTGCTGTGATCCATTTGCCTCAGAAGTAAAAAAAAAACAAGCTGGGAATGACGTCACATGATATGACGTCTGATCATTCCCAGTCAAGTTGGATAATCAGTTGGATGCGTTTGTTTTGCTCAAACTGGGCCAGAAATGATCAGCAAAACAAGCTGCAAACACTGCATTGCTCACACAAAAACACCAGACCAATGTGTACACTAATGAGATTGGACAGTAGTCTGTGTGTGACTGATTTAATGAGGCAAAACGTGACAAAAGTGATCAGAGTTTCTAACTGCAGCTATCACTACTTTTTATGCATAAGGCATGGGCTTCTAGTTTGAAAGTGTGGGCTGGTAAATGTCTACTGACTCTTTCACAGATCTGACTTAAGGGGATGTTCCAGCTGTATTTTCCTACTGGGAACCTGGATATTTTGACTTCTGAGTTCAAATGGATTGAATGATAAACACTTGTGATTCACTTGCTGACTGACACATTCTTCATTCTTAGTACATTCCACCTAAATAGCTACCGCACGTGTTCTTCAACTATGTTTTGCTATCTGTAGTGTTCTTTTGGCCTTCAAACAAAAGCTTTTTACCAATCTCAGCCAGGCAGATCAAACCAAGTGCACTTGCTCTTCCCACTCAGAGGAGCTGGTGCTGGGCAGCTGATCGGACACAGAGTCACATTGTGAACTGTCAACATGGCAGTCCTTTGAGCCGGCACGCTCAGCATGCTCTCCACTCGGGTCAAGGGCAGCCATGTAAGGTAGTGGCATGGTGTCGAGCCCCACTAGATCTAACTGAGTCGGCCTCTCAGCCACAGCAGACTCTTTTCCCTCTGTGTCCCTCTGATAGCAGAAACCGGCATCAGTCATCACCTCCTGAGGTTTCCTGCTGTCAGGGAGGACGACAACCCCACCTTTCTCATCAGTGTGCAGACATTCTATGCCACCTGCGATAAGTGGACCCATGTTTGAGTCAGTGTCAGAGGAGGTGGAGGGAACCAGGGTGATACCTTGAGGATTTATGTCATGGAACCAAGCCATGATGTTGCCAAGCAAGTTGGCATTTGTCGGCAATGTGGAGGATGAGGATGGATCATGGCTGCCGCATGTGGGTGAGTCTGTTGTGTCAGTGGAAGAAGAAAAGAGGCCTGTCGAGGAATTGTGTGCCCGGTGATGACTGTCACGGTGTTGCACAGAGATGGAAACACCAGTGGCAGCAGAGTACTGGCTGCTGATGTTGCCTAGTCTTGCCAGGTTATCTCCCAGCTCCAGCAGTTCTGAGCTGCTTAGAGAAGCTCTGGGGAGGAGTTCAACATCTGGAGTGCTCTGCTCAAGCCTAGAGGGCAGGGAGGTACCAATTGCACCGAGTGAAGCTTCGTTAGCGAGGATCTCGTGTTTGGACCCACTCCCCGCCATCCCAGAGTCCTGAAGTGACAGCTGAATAGCCAGTAAAATGTTGGGGTCATCCTCATCCAAGGAACCAAGACTCTACAAAAATGAATAGGACACAATGTCAGCAACACAAACCACATAACTGTCACCTTGTTACAGAGCACCAGCAGTTATCAATGTTTAACATGAAAGACTGAAAGCAGGTAGTAAAAAAAAAAAAAAAAATTAAAGTAGGTAGAACTGAAAACTTTACAAGGAAAACATCTTTTGACCCTTTAACTTAAAAATAATCAATATTTTTTTAATGGCAGCAGTGTTGCTCAAGTTTTGGATGTTAAACTTCAAAATAATATTTGTTTGAATCATAATTAGACTATTAATTCAACAGTATTTTTGTCTATCAGCCAGCTAGTCCAAGAGGGAAAAAACAAAAATATTGCAAAAGCTACAAGCTGTAGCTTTTAGTTACGGTGTGTAACTAACACCCTAACAGAAAACACTATCTGCAACTCAGACCAGAGTATTTGTAGGACTGGCAAGTTTATCTAAAATACCCATGAACAACCAATTCTGCACCCACAATGTAAAAGTGGTCTTAGTGAAGTGAAAAGTTTTATCAGCTTAACCCCTAACTGTGTACTCACCATCAGAGGACCGTGCCTGCGTCCACTTCCAAAATCCTGATTGTCTTTTGTAGAAAAAAAAAGGAAAAGAGAAGAAAAAAAGCCATCAGAATACAACTTAAGAGCCTTTGAACAGTCAAAGTTGGAAAGCGATTTATTCCACTGTTAATATATGATGCAGGGATATTGTCTTTAGTGTATTGTACACTGTAAAATAATTAAGTAAAAGCAACCACACAGGCAATAGAGCTACACTATTTAATCAGAAAATGTATTGATTTAATATCTTTAACTGAAAATAATAAATTTGTGTTGGTCCAGCAGAACCATATACGATAAATGTGATGGACAAGGTAGATAGATAGATGAAGGATAAATACTTTATTTATACCAAAAGGATATTTGGGAAATTAACTGATGCATCAGAAACATAAGCTCGCTTCCATGACATTCGTTTAGAACCTGATCCCCAATTTGGTCTCTATATACAAAATGTATTAAAACTGAGAAGAGGGTGACTTGACCAATGCAGTTTAAAGTTTAAATGACTGTTTAAAGCGCTATGACAGTGTAGCTTCTTATGGATCGCTGATTATCATCACAGAGTATCCAGTTTCTGAAACATGGCAATGACACCAAGCCTATAGCCAGCATAAAAATAATATTCATCTAAAGGGTAAAGAGGCTTTCCAAAGTTTGCATACACTTAAATTCACTAAAGAATTTCAGTAAACCTTGTTTACTGAAAGATGTTTTGTAGAATATTCAATACCTGCAAGTGGGTTAGGAGTCTATAGAGGACCAATACTGAAGTTAAACAAATATGCAGTCATTATTAATTTAATATAACATTCCTCACAACAAATTATGAATTGGTAAAGTAGTATAGAGAAAACCTGAACCTCTGACCTGCTTGAACTCAGCAAGCTTATGCAAAACCTGACAACTTGTAGGTTTTTTTAATGATCTACAGTATCAGTGATCCAAGTTTGTTTTTTTTAATGCCATACCGCAAACATTCAAAGTGGCGAAGGTCAAGCTAAGTCCAGAACCTTCAGCAACTTTTGACCATCAAATAATTCTTGGACTGCTTATGATTGGCTCAATATCCTGCTTCTACATGAAACGCTCTCCATGAAGATGCAGGTCACAGTGGAGGTGGAGTCTATTCACTGCAACTTACTTTAGCATAAAAATATTCTCACCACCATGTTTCACTGTGGGTTTCTAACACTGCAGTTTAATTTCCACTGCTGTTGATTTCCTCTTTCTGCTGCTGGATTCATCAGGGATTGGGACTTTGTTCTGTCATCCTCAGTGGAACGCTGGGGTGTCTTAACCAACCAAGCTCTATGCCTGGTTTCTCCAGAGACACTTTTTAGAGAAGCTTTTCATCCTCTCAGATCATTACCAGACAGCTTCCTTTTGACAGGACCTTTGGTGATTGAAGTCGTGAGGTCTTTATTTAGCAACATCTATATCTGTGATGAGGTTGCTTTTCTTTCTCTCTGTGAACTAAGTTTGATGTTCATATCTCTGATGGTGCAGTCTCTTTCAGTCCATCTGACTGTGCTTTGGATAAACCTGATCAAGTATCTCCAGTGTTTAGATGCCATGCTCTGCTAGTAGTTCAAGACAACAAAACAACAAATTCACAGTGAGAAAAGGCCTCCTTGTCTAAATTTACAATCTGACTTCACTGAGTATTTAATAGTTTTAATCCCACAATCACAATGCTACTTGGTAAACAATGTTCTGCTAGAAACCTGGGGCACAGACATATTTATAACTAGTGGATAACTCATGTCATCTGAACTCAGTTGATCTAAAAATTCTCAACTCTGCATTTCTAAATCACGATCTTTCTCGTTATCAGTTTTATGAGATGAGGACACATTTACTGTACATAAACCAAAACAAATAAGTAAACAGATAAAGATCCACAGATGAAATGTAAACCCCTGCAGTACCTAAAGTGCAGTCACTGAGGTCATCAGGGTCAGGTGTGTTGCTGCGGTTACTAGACATGTCGCCTCGCCTCCGCTGTCGATATCTCCGTCTATACTGGAATTCTGCATACTCCTTTAAACAGAGCAGAAAAAAGACACAAGCTTCAAATATTAAATTTCAATAAATGCTGTCATTTAGTTATCTACTGAGTTGGCATGTTATCTTTTTTGTCAAAATTAACAAACTGCTTTCTGGGCTGGCAAAAATCTAATGAAGGAACTTTGATGTAAACATTCAACATAATCTGTTCACTAGCAACTTTGATTTACATAGGGAAGCAGTATGGCTCAAATAAGGTCGGTCCTATGTTCCAGAAAAGCTTAGCCCCAAGAGACTATTTCAAACCTTTCATCTCCAGTACAAGCCTTCAGTCACTGGGTTCAAGTCTAGACCGAATTCATGCATAGCACATGCTCACCAGAGGGGAATTGCAAATTAAGAAACATGAGGATTGAGATACACATGTTTGATTGAAAATACTGCTTGTGCATGCTCAACTAATCTCAAAAGCGAAAGTGAACTTCACTGAGTGTTTGAGCGATTCAAAAGTAAATGTGCTATCTTCCAAAATACATCTCCAGATGAATAAATTTTTTTGGTAAACGGTTTACTGGCTGCACCTTTTACCTTTAGTATTATAAGCACTCAAATGGTTCACATTGACTCTCACACACATACAAAAAAGCACGGATATAGAGGCAGAGCTGCCATGAACGCTACTAGTCTGCTATTAAGAGGCGCCTGGATGTTTATTGTCTTTGACATGTGGAGTGCCAAGGGGTCAAACCCAACTCAACATTAGTGGACAGCCAGTTCTCCCCAAGTCACCGATATTTGGACCTGCTTAAGTTATAATGAGAAAGAAATATAAACCCCCCAACATTTGATCAGCCTAAATGCCATCTGATCACATAGATTATCATCATTATTGATGAACATATACACTGTAATGTGATATTTCTGAAGTAATACCACTTAATGAAATTTAAATATTACAGAACCAATTAAAGATTATCTGTATACAAATGCATGTTAATTGTAGGAATATTTACAGATACCTTTGTGTGCTATCATTCATCTGAAAATAAAGATACAAATAACTCAAACTCATTCAAACAGAAACAGCTCCATTAGTCATGATCCTATGCGATGTAACATCAAATGACTAATAGCAGTAGGGGTGTAAGAAAAAAATCGATTCACATAAGCATTGCAATTTTTTATTTAACGATTTTTAAATAGATTTTTTTTGTTAAAAAGTTTTTTTCCAAACATGCATTCCAGGCTTTGAAAAGAGAGTTTAAACTTTGGTTTGTTAAGAAGTATGTTAACTTTTTAAAGCCCGACCAAAGAAATAAGTGGAGAAAATGCTAATTTTTAAAATCTGAAGTAATCATTTGGCTCTTTAACAAAATATGAATTCTTTTTTTACAAAAATTAATCTTCAATATTCACCTTTTATAATCATATATGTCAAAATTATTGTTGTGTAGTGACATTCTCCATCGTGGTATTAGGTACAGCAGATTGACTACAGCAGGGTTTTGAGCAAAGCTTTTACCATAAAGTTATGTAAAATGGTTAATTCAAAGGTCAATAAATGTAGCGGTTTGCTTCAAAAAGTCTAGATTTTTCATTCATTCTGTTAGAAAGGTTTAAGATGTGGAAAGTATAACATTCAGAAAACTATATATCTTTTCTTTACAATTTTTTAAAACATAATTTATATGCAGTCCAGGCTTATAAGCGCAAGAGTACAAGCTCAAATAGCTGGTTAAAATATATTGCTACTGAAAAATTCTTTAAACAGGATTCTAATAAGATGTGCATTTTTGGGAAACATTGCAACTGATATATTCTGTAGACATCATCATCATTCAACTTTTTCACATGGTCTGGTGTTAAAAAAGCAAACCAAAAATCATAGAAATCGGCAATACTGAAGAAAGGCAATTCAAATCGAATTGGAACCTAAAAAATCGTAAAAGAATCGAATCGGAAAAAAAGCACATCGTCCCAGACCTACTGGAATTTAATCGAGAATAGATTCTGAATCGAATAGTCACCCCAAAAATCTGAATTTAATTTAATCGTGAGTTGCTGTAAGATTCACATCCCTAATGACTAATATACAGGCCACATAGAGCTCATTTATTATCTTGTGAATCAGAGAAGCATAAATGATTGTCATTTATTGTAAAACTCAGTTGTATTTGTTCAGAATGAATTAATAAAATTGATTAAATCAGACCAACAGTGCATCTCAAACTCTAGATTATAATAACAGCAAATGAAGAGCTGGTTTACTCTGTCAGCATGTCAGATGCTAAAGAAAAGGTACAGATAAACATAATGACCCAAGTGGTGCTAATGAGCAGGCAAGTGGCTCAGAGGACATTCAAACCACGAACCAACGAGGGTAACTACACTGTTCTTTAGTACCCTATCGGAATATCAGTCACATGTGGACAAAATTGTTATCGTGTTAGTGAACATTGATCAAATCTGAAAAGACGAAACTGGTCTGTTATCTTAATTAACTCAAGTTGATGCTATGTTGGAGTCACAATTTCAATGTTCTCCTTAAATGAGGTGTTACATGATCAAGTACAAAGTATATAAAAAAAATTATGCCACTGCCATAAGCTACTGATTTTACTCCAAGAGTGTTCTCATGAAAGGGTTACATGCACTAAATTTCCATATCAAGATATTAGAACCTCGAGAAATGATCAAGAGCATTTTTCATTCAATCCTCATTTATTAGCAAAAAAGTCACTGAGTCACATTCATATATAATCAAAAGGCTGTCATCCAAACTCTCTTTCATGTTACCAGCACACTAAAAATAGCCCACTATGAAGTGATCTGCAGGCATTGTAAGAAGCATGGAGCGGGCCATCTGTAGCTGTGCCTGTGAGGCAGCCACATCCAGCTTTGATTAGCGCTATGGAGTTCCAAATAACTACTGCAGATGAGAGACTGAGGGTCTTATTCAGCAGACAAAAAAATTAAACAGCATCTGATGATAACATTTACTGTTACTGAAGACACAAGCCCAAAATTATCTGTTGACAACAAAAAAGATTGCTGGCTCGTTTGATATTTAAATCTACAGAAAAAAGGCTAGAGGTGAGATGACCATCTCATCTGAATTAACCCAAATAATTCATTCTTTTGAAGAAGCCAGTCCTTTGTAATTTGTACCACGCTTAATTTAATCTTTTATTATGCCTTGTATACTTGCAAGTGCTTCATTTGGCTTGTATCTTATAGTTTTCTAAAGAATCATAAATTATTCAGCAAAGGACAGACATAAGGTCCAACAGAAAAGCTACAGCAGCTGGACAGAAACAGACATTAGCTTAGTTCAATGTAACTGTCATTTGATTTCTTGAGTAAAACATCACAGATGTCTTGTGAAAGTTCTGCTTCTGTCCATCATCATGTTTCACTGCTGACATTGTTACAAACCAATTTGATAGAAAGTTCCCAAACCAAGCAATAACCCGAGTAAGCCACGTCTTAACATCTTGGCCTGTGTTGTATAGAGCTCTCATTACCAAACCAATATTAAGATCCATCTTCCAACAAAAAAAATTATGCTCAAACACACAAATACCACATCTTACTGCCAGTGGGGATGTACGCACTATCTACCACTGTGTATAGGACAGAACTTTCCAGCGCATAAGGGGCTGGTAGTAAACAAAAATGTTTACCATCAGTTTGTTCCTCACCGCAGACTTTTCGTGCTTCGTTCAAAAATGTGGCTAGAGAGAATTTTGCTGTGAGAACGATGTTGGCAGCATTTGAACTATTGGTTGGGTAAAAGGAGAGAAAAGCAATGATCTCTCTCACTGCCACAGCCAATACAAATCAAAGTTGCTAAACCAGACAAAAAAAGAGATAGCAGTCCCATCTTTTGGAGACAAGGTACCACGGTAGGTTTGCTAGCTTCATACTGTCCCATTTTAAGATTGGAAGTATACAAGTAAATGACCAAAAATGAAAGTTATTCAGGCTGAGTAAAAGGAGATTCCAAACTCAGTTGGCAGATGGGGAATATTTGCTTTATGCCAAACAACCTTTCTCACCGGTATTTTTAACTTGAAGTACTCAAGAGAGAAAAAAAAAAAGTTATTAAAGATGGCTACATTACACATGTTGGAGATCCTGCATTTGCGTTTGCTGCTTCCCTGATATTGCTTACTGGGACTCTAAATGGAACTTCACCATCATTAATTCAACTTGTGCTTTCACTACGTTGACAATTCAAAATGTTTGTCATAAAAAGGGTCTACTGAGAATAAAGTCTTCATACTGTTAAAACATGTGCACAATAGCCAGAGAGGCACATGTTTGATCTAAGATTTTGATGTTAATCTTGTCCTTCCAACACTACAGACACAATCAACATGAAACCAGAGGACTGATGGAACTTTTGAGTAGAGTGAATTTGCCTGTGTATTTAAGAACTGCCAGAGTTTAGAAACGACACAGTAATGAACACCTGGGGTGACAAATGCAATGTATTGATTTATGAACAATTACAGAGCGCATTCATCAAGCTGTGCATAATAAAGGGGCATACTGATAATCAAACCATTGCTTGGTTGACAATTTCACGACTCTTAAGTGTTAGCAACAAATACCTGTTATTAAAGTGCAATGATCCAGAGCAACATACTTGGTGTCTGCAGAGTACTTTGCTTTGAATCACTGCAAAATGGTGTGCAGGTAAACACTGAACCACCTGGCTTTCTACAGTAAGAGCTGTTAGAGCCAAATGCAAAACACAAACATTTTACCAGATTAAGACAATTCTAACTTTATATAAAAGATAAACAGCTTAACGCCTAAATTATATAATCATCAGATTCAAGATTTTGAGATTAATTAAATCTGATTAAGTTTGACATTAAGAGAGTACTGCTGGCAGCACTGTAACAAATCAAGCACTCCCTAATCAAAATTAAATGGTACTGCAGAAAACAGGTATCTGATTTGAAGCACCAAGAAGCTGCTTTCATTTTGAAGT
>JAPMNP010656423.1:0-10034 GCA_029874935.1 Atherina boyeri | reverse complement strand
AGTTCAATGGAAGGCTAAGTGGACCTGGTCCACTAGTTAGCATCAGATCCCTCCATGCTGGCTTCCGGCTCCGAACATTCGCCTGCCCCCTTGGTTTCTACTCAATACTGAGCAAAGGGTCTGAATACGTATGACCATATGATATTTCAGTTTTTCTTTTTTCTTTTTTTTTTTTAAATCTGCAAAAATGTTGACATTTCTGCTTTTTCTGTCAAGATGAGGTGCTGAGTGTACATTAATGAGAAATGAAATTAACTTTTTGGATTTTAGCAAATGCTTGCAATTAAAGAGTGAGAAATTTAAAGGGGTCTGAATATGTTCCTATCTATCTATCTATCTATCTATCTCTTTTTTTTTAAATGTGTCTTTTAAAAGTAAAAAGCTAATGGAGTGATAACACAATAAAATGAGCGGATTCATAGATTCAAATTAGGCAATTACTTCATACATAAGAAGAATGAGGTTCTAATCTATAGCGGCTCATTGCTCGCAGTGCTCAGGCATAAATCATACTGCACTTCATCAAGTTATGAATCCTTACCAGATACTGATAAATGCACGGCAGCAGCACCACATCCGTCAGAGTGAAGTATAGTCCCTCAGCAAACACATGCTCTAGCGGAGGCAAATCTGTTGTCTTCACTTTCCTGATCTCAGAGTTCTCTCTGGTGGCTGAAGCTGGAACTGAATCCACAGACATCTTGGCCAGGGCTGCCCTGAGCTCCAGTCCATCAGAGACCTGAGACGATTGTACAGGAGCGGGCCCAGAGTCTACGTTCCCCTGGCCCTCAGGGAGCTGGTTCTTTTCACCCCGTCTCTGCTCATGGAGTTTCTGTCTTCGTATTTTGTCATCATTGTGGACTCTGACAGGCTCCGCTAATCGCCGCTCGAGGGTGAGAATGGGAAGAGGAAGCTGCAGATTATGATCTGTGGGATTTTGGAGGTGCTCCTCAACAGCAAATGGGATGCCAATCTCACACAGTCTTGTCCACTTGCTCACCTGAAACAAGGAGGGATAAAATGTTTTAGATCAAAACACAGCACTGTCCTTAAATTTTCTTTCACATCTAAGTGCCTTTAACAGATTGTCTGATATACTGAACTACTGTACTATGACCGAGACCAAAATTGAGAGAGCAAAAAATTCTTACATCAATAAAAGCTGCCAACTCTTAATAGTTTCTCTCTTTTTTCTTTTCTATTTTCTTTTAAGGAGAAAAATACTTTTTAATATCTGGTCTGGGCTACATGTGAACATGTTCTTTCTCAACAGTGTAATTCCATACATATCATAGGCTGCTTTGAGGGACCACTTTCTTAACTAGCGTATTCTGCACAAGTGGCAGGTTTCCAGTAGGATTATCTCTTCCTGATTGTGTACCTTAAAGATATCCACAAAGTGTAAAAAGGGATTCAAATGCATAAGATTAATCATTCTTAGCAAACCATTAGTATTTTGTTTGTGTTCATTTCTGCGGGAACAGTGCACACACAAGTTGCCTTGTATGTTTTATGTTTAGACCCATCTGTGATACTGCGGTTTTAAAAGCAGCTCATGTATAATTGCTTCTTACATTTCTCTCTCATATCAATCTATTACATTTCAAAATTTCTACCAAGGTACAGATTTTAATGTCTTGTGTGACACAGAAATGAATAATTGTGGCAGCTTTCCCTTTTCCCTTATTGTTTTCTTTTACTTCCCACTAACCTCTGCACAGGCCTTCAGACAGGTTTTCTTGAAACCCAACAGTGCCAAAACATCATTTCTGGAAGGATCTGCCTCAAGGGTTTTGTTGATAATATGTCTGAGGACCACTGCAAGTCCAGCCCTGCAGAGCCTTCCGGTCTCATCCAAAGCAGCCGGGAGACGGCAGCTCCTCACCAGCTGGGGCAGAGCCTCCAACTGAACATCACACACATGAACAGACTCAGGAAGCTGACTCTTCAGTGACTCGGAGCAGCTACAGTCGCTGAAGACAAGAAAAACTTCGAAATGCTTGCAGTCGCAGTACGAAAGGAGAAAAAGGACAATGGAGGTGTGCAGGGGAAGACGGGGCTCATCGTTCTGGGAACAAACTTCTAAGTAGAGGGAGAGACTATCCTCGTTTGACTCAGTGTGTTTCATTGTAAATGAATTCAATCCTGTGGAATTAAAAGAGAGAAAATAGTTAGCTTAAGCATGGATTGTTGTTCTAGCCAACATTTGTATTCCGAAATAACGGTTGTTTTAGACACATGATATTAAGAGATACTTACAACAACAAGGGACATCAAAACATCATGTTAATAAAAGCACGTTGCTTAAACTCTCATGCCGACACTGACTCTTCTTCTTTAAAGCCACTGTACTTATACAGCGCCATCAACTGTCTACTTAAGAGTAATAAAACAGCTAAACATGTTAAAGGTTTCGATATTATAGGATGACATTGGGGTACAAATGGTTCCTCACGTGTAATAATAAATAACCATGAATAATAAATTAGCTAAATTAGCCAAAATTAATATTTTCGTGAAAAAAATCATGCATCCCACAGGGTTCCGCCGTTGGAGATTCCGGATATATTTGGAAGTTGCACAGGGGCGAAGGAACCACTACCAGGTCTATATACTCTTTGCCACTACAAACGTCGGTTGTCTACCACTTTGTAGGAAGTGTTGCTCATCAGTCTGCTCTTTATCAGAAATAAAACATTCGGATAACAGACAGACTTCTGCGAGGTACAAAGTGAGGTAAGGCCATCTATCTGAAAATAATAAGCTACAGTTTTCGGTTTATATGTGACCTTTTAAGGCAACTTGGGCCACCGTGCCGCTGTTGTGGTGTCCCGTTCTCCTGCTTTCAACGTTACACAATAACCATCTCTCTGCAAGAATGTGTTTCATTATTGCAAATTATTTGACATATGACATATAATTATTGCAAATTATTTGACATATGATTGCGTCGGTTATTTAAAACGCTCCGAACTAAACACCCGATGGTAATATACAATACAGATTACAGGGTAGTACATTCTGTATTGTGTATACTATCTATCAGCAGGAACAGTTTGAATTTGAGAGCTTCTGCCACAATTCTTTTGTTTTGTTTTTACGCCCTTATTTAATTTTTTAGTGGGTTGAAAACGCTATTTTTTGTTAGAATATCTGGTAAACCTAGTGATAAGTGACAAACCATACAAGAAAATATTGAATTTTTATTCTGCCATATAATTTAATGTATAGCGAAGACCTATATGGGGTTTATTTTAACAGCCTGAATAATCAATGCATATTATCCTCAGGATTAAATTCTGATTTTAAAAAAACACAAAAAACAATCAAGTCTAGCTATTGTGGGTATATGACACATAAATAAAAAGATATGAACAATTATTTCATAATACCATGAGTTGTTGTTGTTGTAGGGGGGGGGGGTTCTCTGTTATGATGTGATGCACTTCTTTTGAATTAGGAACTTCATTCATGTCCTCCCGTGACCACAGATAATCTATTTAAAGAAATAGACTTAGATCAAATATAACAATAACTTAATGCTTAATATCACCGATTTGCACTTGGTAGAATGTCCAACTTTTTAAATGGCAACAGCAATTTGTAAACGAATAGTAATGTTTTATACTTCATAATTGACACTAAAAGCTGAACTGACATTATTTCATTATTCTTAGGTTAAGCCATGGCTGTACCTGTCAGTTTGGAGTTGGATCCCATCTTTCTAAAGGGACTGAGTTATTTACACTCCAAGAGTAAAGATTCAGCTGAGAAACTCAAAGCCCTGCTTGATGAGTCCCTTTCAAGAGGAAGCGACTCATCCTACCGCTCTTTACAAAAGGTTAGAACTGCATAATCCTGTATTTACACTGTACCTTGTAATATTTTAATCAGTTCTCATTCTGGGGTGTAAATTATATACAACTAAATGCTGATGCACTCAGTGTTCTCGTTGCTTTATCCTCAGGATGTGGAGGTGTCAAAGGGGTCTGTGTCAAAGTTGAGCTTAATTAAACAAGAATCTAAGTCCTCAAGTTCGTCGTCCTCCAGCAGCAGCAGTGGGAGTAGCAAATCCAGCTCAGAGAAGAGCAAGAAGGAAGTAGAGAAGAGGCCATCCGAGAAGGTACTGGAAGAAATTTGGATAATTAGAATAATTCTGTGTTAAAGTGTGCTTTTGGCAGAAATTTTATTTCAGTGCTTGTCGAACTTCTAGAGTTCTCTAACTACGCAGATCTTATTACTGGTTATGGTTTAGATTGATGTGGAGTTAAGAGGTGACCAGGCAAAATTCCAGTAAGACTCTAAAGTGGAAAAAAAATGTTTACCCCAAAATCCTGGTTTAGATGAGCTGCAAAATGGCAAAAACCTGATAGACTGAAAAAGCAAAAGTTTTGTGGAGCTCCACAAACTCATTTTCAGGATGATAAAAAAAACTCTATGGCACAAAAATTAAAAAAGCTAGTGTTTGTCAACCATCAAAACAAGATTTCATGACCAGAGGGTATTCCATGGAAGTCATTTTAAGAAAGAGAGATCCACCTGAAAAAGTCAGACTCAACTTAGTAGCATCTCCTAGTTATGCTGCAACTTGCTCCACAAATACAGCTTAGCCTTATTTGATCCAGACTGATTCAAGACAAATTTGCATTGTATCACTTAGTGCAACAACTGGGATATCTAATATAGCTGTAAAGATTAGTTGATTAGTCACAATTATGTCAACTATCAAAATACTCTGCGACTAATTTGATAATCAACATCATAGGCCTATTTTTCTCTTAAAACTTCTTCTGTATCTTCCGCTGCCTACTCTGCCTTTCTGTCCTTTACGCACAGTGGTGGCAATCATCTGTGACGTCACCGGAAAAGTTGTCCCCAAACAACAGTATAATTTTGTGGTGGCAATGGAGCTTGGCAATTTCGGAGCATTTTACAAAAAATTCAAGAGAAGCATGTGCAATGTAAAACCTGCAAGGTACAGGTAGAACTTGCCTTCCATAACAGTATGGCGACAATGCACAAGCATTTTAAATGGAAGCATGTTGTGGCTGATTCAATTTCTTTCGAAGAGGAACAGTCGTCTCAGTAAGCTAATTGGCTAGTTAGCTGCTAACATTAATGTCAACAGTGAGCTACTAACTTGTAGCTGTAGTGTTTACAGCGGTGATGGCGATTTCATTACAATTCATGCACATGTCACTTCAAGCTGGAAGCTAAAGATGGTTATATAAGAGCAGCTGTATGCTGGTGTGATAAACTCCAATTTATGTATGATCAGATTAGTCGACTAATCGCCAAAATAAATGGTGATTAGTTCATTATCAAAATAATATCTTGAATAGCTCGAATATCTATCAAGCCCAAATTAATGTATGGACCAAAAGTTGAAGGAATGAGCAACACTTAAGGCCAAAGGAGAGTGTTGTTTTTCTCAGAACAAACGCTGCTGACAGATCTGTACACGGAATATCAGAGTCCAGTCCGGCTGTGTTATCACCCCACTAGAAATTAATTAAAATGTCACCTTTTTTTCCATTTTGATTTCAAGTGTCTTTTAAAATGCAGAATATTTGACAAAGTTGCACCTGAGGCAAGACAGATTAAGCAGATTCCTGCAGTTCTGCTCAGTCTGGCTTACCAAATGAGGCGATTGAAGATGCAGTAATGTCCATTTTTAAAGGCAGACATTGTAAGTTTTAAGGCAATTCATCTATGATTATTTCCCACTAGGTAGCAGTAATCGGCTTCTGTGACTCGTAGTGTTTTGTTTTTTTTACCAGAAGCTGACTCTGGCAGTGATATTTGTTGCTTTGAAGCGGCTTCATCCATGCTGTCTATCAAATAAACTAGCAAAGGTTGATTAGTCTAAACGTTTCTGCAAGCTCGGCTCTTCCTCTTCCACGTGAAGACAGTCGAGTTGGATAATTTGTAATGCTGCCCAGAGTGCAGATAAATTGGCTTAATACTTACTCTACTTCTGGGAAAAAAAGGTATTACAAGTTTTCTGCAATTTAAAAAGTTAAAAAAGAATCAATAATTTTGTCATTTAATGAAATATCACATATGGAATGATGACAAACAACATGTTTTTAACTCTAATTTTTGTTTTAGTTATTTTCTACATAAATTTGTATTGAAAATCTTACAGATTCTGCCTTCAAGATACATTTATATTTTTTAATTTTTTGCTACTTGTATCAAACTTACCACATCTGCCAATGTGCATAAACGTGTCATAAAGACTTGTCCTGACTTATCGGTTTCTATTTTTCTGAAAATCAGGTCAGGGTTGAGTTACCTGAAGTCGATCCCCCGAAAAAGCCTCGCTTGGAGAAGCAGGAGAATCGATCTTCGCCAATAACTGTTCAGACGAGCAAAGATCTCTTGCCAAACATAAATGACTATGATGAGACTAACGCTGATGACTTTGCCATGGAAATGGGCCTGGCTTGTGTGGTTTGCAGGTATGTGTTGATGGTATGAAACTGGGAATAATTATTCTGTAAAGTTGACCTGTAAGGATGTCCATACATTTCTGTCTTAGATTAGTAATATTTCAAATAACTTGGCAACTAGTGGAAGATCCTCTCCATTCATATGTTTACACTCTTGATGTGCTTTTAATTCTCTCAGACAAATGACTGTAACCATGGGAAACCAGTTGGTGGAGTGCCAGGAGTGTCACAACTTGTACCACCAGGACTGTCACAAGCCCCAGGTGACAGACAAAGAAGTAAATGATCCCCGGCTCGTGTGGTATTGTGCCCGTTGCACCAGGCAAATGAAGCGAATGGTGAGTGTAATACTTTTTTTATTTGGTTTTTTTTCCCAGAATATTTGCAGCTAGTGCTGGGCGGTAAACGGTTCATTCCGAATACCGGTGTAATTTTTTTTTAATGATGTGAATTTTCATAAACCCCAATACCGGTGTGCAACGTAAAATATGTTGGGACGCGCTTCGACAAGAAAAGCAAACGGTGGAATGACATTACAAACGCCATCAGAATTCTATTTATTTGTTTTGTTTTTTTTAAGTTGCACAATGAAGAGTATTTTATTTTTTATTATTTTGTATTTTACTGCAACAGTCCTGCATTCTCATTCCTTCCCTTTTATTAATTAGTCTGGCTTTCGCCAGCCTGATCTGACGGCGGTTTCTTTTCCGCCGTCAGGTCAATCTTGAACTTAGTCTGGTGAAAACCAAACTATTTATTAATACTAATGTGGAGATTAATGTTTTTCTACAATATTCCCTCCTCATGAACAAACAACAACAATTCCAAGCTAATTTACTGCTGTAATTATTCTCTAAATTACTAGAAAATGAGGATAACACCCAGTCCTGCTTGGAAAAAAAAAACACCATCAAATACCGTGAAACCGAAATGATTTTGAAAAAAAACGGGATTTCAATTTTTGGTCAAACCACCCAGCACTACTTGCAGCACATTATCCTAGAATAACCAAGTCATGAATGTCCACCTTTATTAACAGGATCTGCTGTTCTTTTAATAGTAAAAACAAATTATTTTTATTTCTCCACCAGGCCCAGAAACCTCCACAAAAGCCGTCCCCTGCCTCGGCATCATCAGCACCTGTTGTAAAAGACACACTGGTGAAAAAGACAGAGCTCAAACTTAAAACTGACACAACCAGCACCTTCCAAGCCTTCAAAAGAACAGAAGTGAAGGTATGTGTTTTTTGTTTGTGACTAAAACGCTTTTCCAACCTCTTTGACACACAGTCATTCTATATGTGTTCCTGTGTCATCCCGAGTTAAACCAAGGAGTGTGGTACATCTATGATTTATTTTTGACAGCAAGTGTAAGAAGAGCACTTGAGACTTTGAGACTGCTGTGCCAAGCTACTGATGGAAGTAGTTTGTATACATCTCTGCAGAGGAAAATGTGCAGGAAGTAGTTATTTTCTCATTTAAGGCATTGTGTGATTTCATGACAGTATTCGTTCATTTTCTAGAGGAAATGAACATGTGATTTCTCAGAGCACTTAAACTTGTAGGAATTCACTACAAAGTCATTTTGACAGTAAACATGTTGCCTTGTAAAAGGGGATTTAACAGATTTGCTGCTTTGCAGAAAATGTTATTCTTCAAGAAACTAAGCCAACACATGGTCTAGCTTGATGGTGATAACTGGATAATTTCTAACAACATATTCCATGTTTTCTACTTGCATCTTTTCTGCGAGTCCTTGAGAAGAAACCATTTTTAATCAGAAGCTAGGAAACTAACCTTAATGATACTGATTACCATATTAAGCATGTTTCTTATTAACTTGTTATCTTAAAACCTGTGAAATCACTGTTGCCCCCCTGATAATCAAAGTTACTCTTTTTCATTTCATGTAGGCACCTACCACATTAGCCAATCCCACCAGCAGCACCACTTCCTCCTCAGGCAGCGGTCTTACTGGCTGGGCTGCATTTGGAGCCAAAACAAACCCATCTCTTCCCACTAGCTCCAAACTGGCTTCCTCTAGCACAAGCGGGAGCAGCAAGACCTTAACAGCTCCCTCTGGTCAGAAACCTGTTGGGTTGTCAGGGCTAGCTGGAGCAAAATCAGGACTCGGAGGTGCAAAGATTGCTGGAAATAACAATGGGAATGGCTCCAGCCAAGCATCTCTGAAAGCTCCTCCACCTCTGACTCTGGGTAAGCAGCCACTCAACCGCTCATCAAGCGGGGACAGCCAGGGGAAAGGCTCTGCTTCATCAGGAGCTGGCTCACCAAGTAGCACCCAGGCTAGTACCGGAGGGAATGGAGGCAATAACGGAGGAGGTAATGGGAACAATGGAAATGGATCAAAGGCTGCACCGGGGGACAAAGCGCCAACCTCTCAAGAGTCACAGCTCAACGCCATGAAACGGTTGCAGCTTGTCAAGAAGAAAGCAGCACAGAAGAAACTGAAGAAATGAGGGGTGGCAGAGAGAGACTATCAGGGGGGAGAGAGATGTTTGATAAAGTAGAAAATAAATGTGTGAATTTAGTGCCAGAGTATTAGGTCTGTGCTTCAAGAACATCTCCACATGGAGTAACACCATCGAGTCAAATACTTGAATTTTACTTTGTGTAAATGCTGCTGGATTCTGTGTGCCTCATTCTGTCCTAACAAATCTAGCCAGTGAAAAAGTAAGTGTCACTTTTTATCAACACTGTCATTAAATATCCTCTTCTTATATGCTTTGTAGCAAGTTTTTTTTATGTTAAGATAAATTGAAAAGGACTGCAATAGTTTAAATACAGAGGTCATTTTTATTCATAAAGGATCTCAGAATTTAAAGGATGTCAGATTTCTTCATTTCGGGATCAATGAGAATGAACATAAAATAATTTGCATAAACCATTTCACATATATTATTCATACATTTTTTTCACATATAAACTGTAAATCTTTTCACATATAAAACATCATGATTTAATTACTTCATCAATATAAACACTGAAGAACAAAAAGTGCTCAGTAAATTGCACTGTAAATTCATATTCACCAGAAATGATTGGTTAGATTAGTGAGCTCTCTTGCGACATTCATACAAATCCAAGCTGTTGGAAAAACAACACTTTAATCCAAGATAAGATCACTGATAAGTTAATGTCCACTTTGGACATTAACTAAGCAGAGATCTATCTTAAATTTCCTTTTTTCCAAAAAAAAGAAAAGGAAAAAATATTAAAAACAACAATCTTCAATGATTTTCATATAAATTAAACTTGATATTGAATTAAAAAGTACTAAAGAGACCAAATACCAAATATGTATAAAGGAACATTTTGTCATTCTTTACATCATTTTGGTGCCAAAATTATTACAAAAAGAAAGCTGAACTGTGGCAACAGAAAGAAAAATCAGTTCATTCCTTTTGAAGAAAAAACAGGCACACTTGGTGGAACACTTAACTAATTAAATGCATTGGCATTAAGTGGGTAATGTAATTGGGTGTTTTAAAGGGATAGTTCACCGTTTTCACATACCGACATATGTTCTTACCTTACCTTAGACTAGTTGATATGTACCTGT
>JAPMNP010656382.1:401-11310 GCA_029874935.1 Atherina boyeri | reverse complement strand
GGGGGAGCTCCGCGTGCATTTTTGCGACATGTAATGACGTTTTTGGCCTCTAGAGGCGCTAAACCAGAAGAGTTACACGGTGTGACTTTAATGGTCAATACTCTTCTACAAAGGCGGAACATTGTGGAGTGCCTCAAGGCAGCTGCCTTGGCCCTCTTATATATTTCATCTTCACTAATGATTTACCTTATTCACTGGACAATTCAACTACGGTTATGTATGTAGATGTATACAGATGACCTTGTACTGTGCTGCACAAAGAGCTGAACGTGTATCAGACTTACTTAACTATGACTTGGAGAAAGTGAGTAAATGGATAATGGGATACAAATTGGCCCCAAATATAACAAAAACAGTATCCATTACATTTTGTAACAAATTTAAACTAACAAACAACAGCTTGCTAAATCTGTCAGCCAATGGGCTTAAACTGAAGCAGGTAAAGCAAACTAAATTATGAGTTGTCATCTTGGACTCTCACTTGGTCTGGTCTGCGCACATCATTGATATTAGTGGACAAAATGGGTAAGGGCAATGCCATGACAATGAAATGTGTTGCATATATACCCACGCTTGTCGCTAAGCAAGTGGTACATTCTCTTGTTTTGTGTGTTTTGTCCAGTCATTAGGTCGTCTGCACTACAGAAAGAGCTTCACAAACTTCAGGTGGCTCAGAATAGGGCTGCTGGGGGGCAGTCCTCATAAAAGACCAGTGTGGCTAAAGCATTCATGGCTTACAGTCAGTAACACAATTTGTGCACGACTCATCTTCTTAATTTGGAATGCATTATTTTTAAAACAGCCACCATTTTTGTTGAAAAGGTAAGAATTTAAAAAAAAATAGCCAGACACCTGATCAGACAAGCGCTAAGTGGCAATTTAAAGCTTCCTCGTCCTAGGACCATATTTCTTTGGAATCAGATCTTATTTTGTCTTAGGACATTATTATTTTCATGAACTCTTTTTATGTGAATTTTTACTCTTGCTGCTGTTTTCGGTTCCTATTGTTATTAGGGTTATTTTTTTCCATAACTATAAGTTATTTCACATGTTCATACATACATTTCCACATGTTTAGTAATCTTGACCACCTGAACTCACTTCATAATACAAACTGAAGTCAGATATTTTAAGTTTATTTAATAAGTTATCCCCATGCCTTTGAAATGTTTCAGATTTAAATGTGAAAATGAAACCTTGATGTAGACAAATTACAGTTAGCCTACTTTTATTAGAAATAAATAAATAAAATAAATTGATTTCTTTTTTTTAAATGACATTAATCAATGTCACCCTGTGGGCCAGACTGGACTCTTTTGTGGGTCGGTTTTGGCCCTCAGGCCGTAGCCTATGTTTGACACCCCTGCTTTAGACAACACACAAAAACAGAAAACAATACTAAAAACAAATTGGAAGCACTACAATTAACATTTGTAACATCTTGAAACAGGAGTAAACATAGCCTACTCAGTATCAGAGAAGCTAAATTTACTTAAAAAGACTCAAATTAATAATTGCGGATTGCATTTTGAGTAATTTCGCAAATTAGCGGTTGTTGAACCGTTTAGAACACAACAATAGCGTTGTTGAATGCAGCCCAGATTCATTTACAAGAAACACAGCCGGGTTTCTCATGACGTCTGTGTGGGAAAGTACACACAGCGTCGTGGTGCTGCAGCGACCTGAAAACAAGACAGTCTGGGCAGATTACACATTTCTACAGAAAACGGCTCATGACACTCCGATAGAAACCCCACGTAAGTCTTAAAACACGGCCCACCAGCAGTCTGTCTGCAAAACATGTATAGAAATCCCGCTTAACATGCGATAAAGGCTTTATTTCCTTATGGTAGAAAGCCAGGGGAGGGCTGCGGCTATTTCCCAGTGCGTTTGGGGATGCCGTTGGTCGGCTAACTAGCTGTTTGCTGGTTAGCCATTGTAGCTCATTTGAAGGCTGTTGCATGTTTTCTTCTATGGTCATATTATGCCTTGTTTATCATGACTTTAAAGGTAACACTTTTGCCTCTTGGTTTTAGTAATTCAATTGACAGCGTTTTTTGTGCTATCGGGAATGTTATGTGACTAGCTGATGCCCCAGGATATAATCTGCCCCCCTGAGTTTGATAGCTTAATTTAGCTTGGTTGAAATCCAGAGAGCGCAATCACTTCATGATTTTTAAGGACTGTGTCGGTAACTGTTGTTGTTTACAGCTTGGTCGCTTCTTCGTTATTGTAGCGTAATGTTATTTCTACACTTTGTTCAGATTTCGTTACAACAATGGAGAAACCTCCCTTCAGGCAGAACCAGAACTGCGGAGATTGGGAGCTGAAAGAGAGGCTGGGCATGGGCGGCTTTGCCCATGTTTACCTCTACCAACACCGGGTGAGTGTGTAGAGCAGCTAAAGCTTAATTTCATATGGTTATCACCAAACAAGCAATTGACGTTTTGGAGACGTTTTCTTTTCTTTTCCCGTTTATTTATTTATTTATTTTAAAGCTCCTTAGTACTATAGCAATGATGCTGTTCAGTTAAAGTTTGATAAAAGAAAAGAAAATTCCTACATTTACAGTGGGGCGAGCAAAAGACCATTGTAATACATAGGCCTACTGTAAATGGGCCAAGATGGTTTAATCAAACTGAATAGCGTTTACAGACTTGTACATAATGTTCCCTTCTCATCTTCATCTTTACCAAGAAGCTGGAGCTAATATGGATTAATTTAAACGAGGGTTATTCAGTTAGAATTAGCAGAGAACCACTTAGGGAAGCAAAGGTCCAGAGGATAATTTGTCTGACTATTTAGTATGATAAATATTTAATGTTTTAGTAGTTGTATCAACATCTGCATAGTACCTGACTATCAAATTAAAGGAATTCAGTACGATTTAAAAACAATTTTGTCAATATTTATTTGCAACATAGATGTGAACTTCTATTTATTACTGCTGATTTGTATGATTTTATCTTGTTTACTAGATTGAAGCATTTCAAAATCATAGACAATAGATACAATAGGGAAATTGTGCATGCTTAAAGGGAGAAAAAGCTTAAATTTCTCCCATGTCTATTTCACATCTTGACTTTGAAGACGGTCTCAATCAATCTCACAGATAAATAACAACAACTGATCAGTTTCAGAATCTCATTTTCTTCCCCGCTTTTATTCAACTCCCCCAGTTTTTTTTCTTGGTGAAAGAACTGAGCTCCAGCTCGTCCTTATAGGATTTTAATCTGGACTTGAATGGAGTCCAGACCATTCTTGGTTAGTTGTCTAATCCTTCTTTTTTTCTCAACTTACTCTGGTAGAGTTGTCTGTTTGTTTTGTACCGCTATCTTTTTCTTTCTACCATCCTTTCATATTTCACTTGCCTCTAACTCTCGCATCTGTACGCACTGCACAGTTGCAATGTTTACTGGCTGAAAAACACAGACTAGATTGGCATCACGTGGTATGGTTTAAGTCACATGCAGTTGGTCCGTTCATACAAAAATTGTGCCTGTTGAAATAGAAACTCTCCACCAGGTTGTGAATCATAAGTTTGTGTTTGACTGTAGGTTCGGGTCCGTATGGGTCTGCTTCTTGGTCCGAACTTGTACTGCAGTCCACCAATTAGTGACTTCTGATTTAAACAGTATATAAACAAATGCAGTTTCTTGATTTTTAAATCTGTACAAAAGGGTTTCTGGTTTTACAGTATTACTAAATGTTTTTTTGAAGGTAAAATACTGTTGTTACACAGAGAAGTGCATTGACTGTGTGTCTTATGGAACAGCATTTAGCATTGTGTACCTACAAGAGACTGAGTTCATTGTAACAATAAAAACTAAAGTTTATTACAGGCTGTGTAACAGCCTTCATGCCCTAGGCTTGTACTAGGACACACATGGTAAATTTGCCATTTACCATTCACATTCAATCAATTCAGTGTATCTTTTGGTTATCTGAGTCAACTAACCATATACAGGTTCATTAAGCAGCAATTCAACACTGTCTATGAACTCTCATTTTTTATATGTGTGAATGAATGTAAAACAGATGGAGTTTCATCAGACAAATGATCACAATTATACTGTATTTCTTGTAGGCTTATTACTAAAATACAAAAAGAAAAAGATGCTGCAGCCAAAGCAGGAAGGAAAGCTGATTAGAAAAGAATGCAGACTGCTGGAATGTGTGAATTAATAAGCTTGATGATATCATTTTTTGTGTCATTTAGAAAAAAGGAAGAAAAAAAAAGGTTGATGTTTGTGTATTTTATTAAATGAATGTGCTTGTCAGATGCACCACTGGCTGTTTTAAATTCTCTTTGAACCAAAAACAGAACAAAGTTGAAATCAAACCAAAGTTTGTAGGCTTATTGTAAATGTTCACATCCATTTTCTGTCCTCCAGCCACTAAAACCTGAACAAAGGTTTTGTTGCATGAATAGGAACGTAAATACATCGTTTGATGGTGGATTTGATAAGTTGCTCATATACTGAGAGTAGAAAACAGCTGGAAATCTTTGATGCGTAGAGATAATTAATGTTCGTCCGCAATGTTTATAAGTCAACTGGAAGAGACATTACAGCAAAGACTTTGTGCTGCAAGCATTCCCCTCTGCTGACGGATCCCTCATGAAAATACTTCCTCGTCAAACAGCATAGTTGGTCTTTGACTGAAGGATTCTCTCACTGTCGATTCACAGATGTCATTTTAATATTTTCATTTTCTAAGAAATATTAATTGATAATTGACTGTAGTGAAAACAGAGTAGTTTTATTTGATTCAATGTCATTTGTGTACCAGGGAATGAGAGTGGAGACAGAATCCTTTTGCAGAGGATAAGCTTTTTCTCTTTCTGTACATAACTTTTTCTCAAATTGGCTCTCCAGGCTTGAAGGTCTTTCAAAGTTTTCTTTGGACTTTGGGTGCCTTTTACTCATTTTCACTGCAGTCTTTGTACTTGATCATTTTCAGAGGAATGTTTGTTTGTTTGTTTGTTTTATTTATTTATTTATTTATTTATTTTACAAGCCGCTTAACACTGGCCAATGTATCATTCAAGAAAAACAATGTGCCACAATTAACTGAGGAGCAGGTGTTGTTTTAGTTTCAGACAGCTTTAAGAGATGAACTGTTTGTAGTCTGTCACAAAAAACACATTTTATTTGGAACAAACAGCAAAGATAACACAGTTTGATATGTACAAAAATACATTTACACCAACAAGGTGATTATCATGAAGCTACTAGCTGAAAACTTGCATCTCAGCATGGTGTGCGGAGTGTCCTTTCAAACATTTGGGAAAACTGGATAAGGGAAGGACAAAAGTGTCAGAAATGAAAAAGAAACAATCTACAGCAAATGGACAGAATCTGAAAGTGATGTCCTGAAGGATGGTTCCAATCTGATTTTAAACACAACAATCTCGATGAAATTGTTATACAGCAAAGCAACAACAACAAATATCAAGAAGTCATTATTAGGAAACTGTGAGAAAAGGCTTAGGTGTGCTAATTTACCCAAGAACTGCACTGAAAATCAGCAACAGGTCTGATAAAGAGATGAACCATCCCCAGATCCTGGACCTCAACATTGTTGAAGCAGTGTGAGATCATCTTGAAATACAATGGGGGAAAAAAGGCTTCCAACATCCAATGAAGAGCTTTAGAAAATCTGGAGAACCATTTCTGAAGGCTACTTCAAGAGATGAAAAGAAAGATGGTCAAGAGGGTTCAAACTGTTCAAGAACAAAGTTGCTCAGACCAAATATTCACTTCAAGCTTGTTTGAATAGGGCTCTATTTTTGCCTTATTTATTGTATATACATGTATGTGTGCGCACGTTTCAGTAAATTGACACATCTGCTTCTTGTTTATATGATAGTATATAAGAAATTAGGATTGGCTCAAGAATTGTTTGTGTAACAAATTAATCTAGGTTTTTCTTTATTTTAGGAAACAAATGAAAAAATCGCAGTGAAAATGTGCCGTCTGGAGCTCAACCCAAGAAACAAGGACAGATGGAGTAGAGAAACACAGATCATGAAAAAGTATGTGCCCAATTTTTACAATATTTTATGTAATCATGATGACATAAATCCACACATTTATTGAAAAGTACAAATTTAAGAAACCTGGAGATGTTGTGATGAAAACGCTGGTGTTGTTTACGCACTGCAGCAGATGATGATGCAGTTTTATTCTGGGTACCATTAAAAAGTAATGTAATCACAGCTCTCACTTCTGTCTCACTCAGATTAAACCATATCAATGTGGTGACAGCTCAAGATGTCCCAGAGGAAATAAAGCTTATTTCCTTAAATGATCTTCCATTGCTGGCCATGGAATACTGCTCTAGAGGAGACCTGAGGAAGGTGAGCAGGATTACTGACCTACAGCCAGGATCAGGGATAGTTGTTAGGGGATTCATGTGTACATTACAGAACCAGCTAATCGTATAATGAGCTCAACAATCTTTATTTACATTACTTTGGGTTGGTAATTTTTGTAAATTAGTGTAATTTTGGTGAGAATTTTATTCTAACAATAATCAGTCTAAGATGGTTAGAAGGTTAAGAAATCAACACAGCTTGAAAATAAGTGACTTAAAAGGACAAAACTACATTGCAAGGCCTGGAAAGTTTTACCATTCAAGCAATCATTGTACAGAATATCAGTCTTTATCTAAAATTGTCGCCATTTTGACAGATGTTGTAAAAAATAAATTCTTCTTTCTTTTTTTTTCGCCTACAGGTGCTGAGCAGACCTGAAAACTGCTGCGGTCTCAAAGAGAGTGAAGTCCTCTCATTACTCAATGATGTTGGTAGGTCCACTGTTTTTCCTCCATGCAGTTTCATTCAGGTCTTTTTAAGCTCCATCGCTGACTTTACACACCGACCTCTGATCTAGGATCTGGTATCCAGTATCTACATGAGAACAAGATTATACACAGAGACCTTAAACCTGAAAACATAGTGCTACAGGACATCAATGGAAAGGTAAACTGCTTCATTTTGGTGTTTTGTTTGCTCCTTTTGAGTGCAAAGCTTGAAGAAACTGTCTATTATTTACTTATTGCTCTGCAGATGGTTCACAAAATCATCGACTTGGGTTATGCCAAAGACCTGGATCAGGGAAGTTTGTGTACTTCCTTTGTTGGCACACTTCAGTATTTGGTAAACACAAAAAATTTTGTACAAAATTTTTTAGTAAAAATTTTTAGATAATAGATAATATTATGATATTAATAGTTATCAAATGGAGGATGTTTGAAAGCGGTGCTTTTTTTTCTTTGCTTTTTTTTGCAGGCACCCGAGCTGTTTGAGAACAAGCCGTACACCGTCACTGTGGACTACTGGAGCTTTGGCACAATGATATTTGAATGCAGTTGTGGTTTCCGTCCATTTCTGCACAACCTGCAACCTGTGCAGTGGTAAGGTGACCTGATAAGATCAACGTTTTTGTGTGGGAGTGATTTAAAGTAACAGATGTACAAAAGATGATGTCCCTTAGGGATAATGTGAAAATTTTGACTTTTTCCCCTCCAAGTCGAAGTAACTCAGCTGCTTGTCTACATATGTGGGTACAATACAGATATGAAGTGGTAAAAGGCAGATTGAGGGGAAAACAAATTTAGGTAAATCAGATAAATGCCACAATTTAGACGGCTGAGATTAGAAGCAGTCAAAGAATGTTCAGGCTTTCAAGAAGAGACTAAACAAACACCTCCTTAGCAATAAACTGTAATCTCTTGATGCTCAATGACGCTTATCTTATATATTTAGTCCTGAGTACCTGCAGATCATTGATAGGCTCTCGGAACATGATTCTGTTAAAGCCTGTGTCTGCTTAAGCTTAATAGAAAAAAAAAAACAGGCCAGCAGGTGGAGCCAAATTAAAGAAGTAACAAAAACAGAACAAGCTTTGTGTCAATCTACAAGCCAAAATTATAAAAAATAAAATTATGGAAAAACAGTCTGTTTGGAACCATAATCAGTTTCAGGTTATGCTGGAACTCTTTCAGTTTGGGCAGATATGGAAGTATTAATGTAACTCTGATGTGAAAGTTTGAAAACAGTCTTGCCGGCCCTCCAGTGGACCCTGCTGCCATTTATCTGATTTCAAACTCTTCTGAAAGCACTTTGCCATTGGCCCTTATTTATCAAACTTGCGTACGACCAAATCAGGGTTCAAATGAGGCGTACGGAAAAAAAATTACACTTTTCGGCATTTATCAATGTGGAAGTGAGCGTACGGTACGCTCAAGATATACAACGAGTCAGGAGGTGGTGTAAATTTACACCCATCTCAACGTTCATTGCAAAACGCAAAAAATATGCATAAAATTCAAGATTTAAACAATAAACTCTGGGAAAATTATAGGCCTACACCTCTAGAAATATGCAATTTCATGAAGTTATGTTTGGGCTATGTCATGATAGTCTGCGTCATTAAATAAGGTGCAAGATGTCAAACTCAAAAGTCTCCCACAAATGTGTGGATTTTTATGTTCAGCACCTAAGCTTGATCGCTTAAAATGGGTGCGCAACCGCTATCGGTTCATGCGGGTCCACCACGGCGATATATTGAAGCATGAGTTCACCAAACCACCCTCGACTATGGCAGACCTCGCGCTTCTAGACGATGCACACGCTACAGTACATTAGAATGGAGAGACTTTCCGTTGTTGGAGCATCTAATAACTCCCCTTGCCAACGCGCACACTGCAGGAGCCACTCTCTAACCAAGCGCACTAAGACGCGCGCCACTGTGGAGTGCTGAGAGGGTCTCATCAGGGGAAGATTTGCTCTGCCTGGGACATGCAAGGGGTACACTCTTACTCCCCGGAGAAAACGTGCCATATGATCCTGGCCTTCTGGGTCCTCCACCAATCTGCTGTGTACTTTTTTTTCTTTTTTTTTTTAGGGCTTCTACACACCTTTTTGTTATTTTCAAATCACTCCATTTTTTTAAAAAACCTGGAAATAAAAATACATATTCTAACTATTGGCCCAATAATTCTGCAGCCTGGAGTCTGGAAACTATCATATAATATAGCCTATATTTCTTTTAAACAAATATGTATCAACTTCTCTTCAGGAGCGCATGTCACAGGCCCCATACTGTTTACAGATGTGGTCATCTTTTCCAGATTTGATTTTTTTTTAGCCCTCTTGATGCCACTTGTGAGGCTTCCAAACAATATAAGTTTGTTTTTATTCCATTTCCCCCTTATAACTTGTATTTATTGATCCGTGAAGCGCTTCTTCTTTAGCCTACAATCTTGGTCGTGTTTTGTTCAGCCATGTCGCAAAAACAAGGCGTGGAAGAAGCGGTTTCTGAACATTTATAGGCGTGCCTTTCATAAATATGATCGTTTTCAGCCGCCGCATTTATCAATACTTGCAAGTGCTTACACACGGATCTGTGTGGATCTCACGGGTTCATAAATTCCACGCTGGATCTAGCGTATTTGGAATATACACCCAAAATATACACCCTTTTCTGCACAAGTGTGATAAATGAGGGCCATTGTACCTTTAAATGATTAACTAACAAAATGACAGATCAGTGACAGAAAGATGTAAAATATCATTAAAAACTGTGTTTCTATTGATATCTAATCACAGTACTAAAATAACTTGTGTTTTTATTCTCTTAGAATGAACCATTTTTATCTACTTGCCATGGGTCCTCAAACATGGCAGCTGTCATATTCATGCCACCAATTTCACAATGGTCTCTTTGAAGGGACAAACAATTGTATGTGTTATTTAAGGACCCTCTGAGCTTAAAACTGCTCTGTTTAATAGGTGCTAGAGCACCTTTGGGATAAGTAATGCCTTAAAAAGCACATAGAAGAACACAGTACACATGTTCCGTGTTCAATTAGTTAACAGTATTGCAGTCATTGCTGCATCTGAGGCCATTAGATCCACTCAGATGAGAACATGTTTATGTCTGGAAGAGTTTTGGCCACTGACGGCCACTGCTGTACCTGGCATTTGATGTCATTTCTTTCCCCATCTTTACCACTAGGTATCAGCAGTTCTTACACACTGTACCTTTAATCTATGTACGCTGTGATGTGAGAGAACATGTATGCTTTCAGCTCCTGGGTGCCATGATCTTCTCTAAATATCAAGTGACAATTTGATACCGCAGTCTTAGTATCATAAACCGTTGAAATACAGACAACAGAGTCATTCCACTGTGGAATATTTCTGTAAAATATGCTTTTTATGAAACCAGAAATCACGAGGATACCCATAAAAGAGAAATGTGTGACCTGCACATTCTGACTGAGAGTGACCCAGTACTATGGTTAAACCTTTTTTTTTTTTTTAAATCTGGCCCAAAACAGCTGCTGACATTTGGCTTCAAATGCAGTGGGAAGATGTATAATGGGCATTTTGTTACATGTCATATGACTGCAGTAGTCAATGGTATTTTACTGGCTGTGGTTATGATCAGTATTGATGGAAACAATATCCAGGTGTATTGGTTTTTAATGAGGATGTTGTGGAAATGGCCACAAGAGTGGCCGCGTCTTTTTTAAATTTATTTATTTATTTTTTGTTTACCAGTTCTAATTTCTCACATGAATAAATTTTTTTTAAAACCGACAGCAACAACTTGCACACACAGAGAGACTAAACAGATTTTCATCCCATCAGGATGGCTGGCTACTCCCACTGTGTGCTAAAATTTGTACTTTTCTATAGTCTAAATCCTTATGCAGGATATAATTTAATGCCATCCGTTCAAGTTGTCACAGTAACCGACTTATCCCCTGGTAGGTGGTGGTATTTACTGCACCAGCTCTGAATATGTTGTAGTTCTCAGAAAACTGAGGGGTTAACACCTGACTACTGACCATGGGACAAAATTGAATCAGTTTGTTTTAACATGTCTCAATATAC
>JAPMNP010656373.1:0-12589 GCA_029874935.1 Atherina boyeri | reverse complement strand
TATGGCTTCCTGAGAGTTATGTTAATGGTTTATTAAAGGATTGTTAATTGTTGGTTCCCAATGGTCTTCCCTCCTTTTAAAAGTATTGCATAGATTAAAGGGATGCATTTTTAGAAATGTTCCAGACAAACATTGGTGCAACAAAGTGCAATAGATGGTTAAATGCTATTTAATTAATAAATCAGTGTTTGACTTTAATAGTTTATGTTAAGAAATCTGTTAGTTTTACAACAAAAACTATGAATAAGTTGAAAATGATTATTAAGTATGGAATCTATCTGCAATCATGTAATTTTTCTAACTTTGTCAGCTAATTGTAATTACTTTATTATTTTTGTTGTAGCAGGTGGTAACATGCATTAATTATATCCCACCAGGTCATGCATGACAGTGTGCGCCTGTGCAGTGACAGAGGTCATGTCTTGGCCACCTATCCTGCAGAAAAACTAGCTTTCAGTGCCTGTTGCCCTGATGATCGGCGATTCTTTGGACTGGTCACAATGCAAGCTACAGACGACGATCGCCATTTCAGCAATGGACGAGATGAAGAGGGGAGCTTGAGGACTTCATGCCACGTTTTTATTGTGGATCCGGAATTGTGTCATCACCAGGTAAAAACATGGATGTGGGAAAGAGGCTGTAATAGTTAACTGAGTCACACTGAGGAAGGCACATGCCGAAACGCGTCTGTGCTCACAATAAATGTAATATTATGCATGGTGCGGTCTTGTTTCATCTTTTATAATAGTTAACTGAATCAAAATATTGACAGAAAAGCTGTATTTTCTCTATAGTATTTATAGAAATTCTAATATAGTTTCCTTTTTTTATATTGGGATATATTTAAGGACCTGTAGTTGAAGACAAAAAAATATTGAATAGATTGTCATGTTTTAAATTAAATTTACCTTAAAGTGCTTTCTGAGATGAATAAAAGTTTTACAAAATCATGAAAAAAATTATAAAAATGACCTGTTGTCGAAGTCAGGAAAAAGTTATTTTTTCAATTCAAACATTCACTTTCACAGAGCATAAACAGAAAAAAATAACTACCCATGAATAAAATGATACTTCCAGAAAACCAGGATAGTATGTCAGAAATATAAAATTCTGTTTATTCAGTAATAAATAAGATGTTTCATTGTGTGTGTTTGTTTTTAAAAAACATTAAAGTAATTTAATAAAGTGTACCTTACGAGCAAAAATATTTCTCCAATGTGTCAGTTTAGACTTGTATTTACCATGACAGTTTTATAATGACTGTTTTTGAATTGGGATATTTATCACATAGTCCTTTATTACCACTCAGACTTACTGAGACTTGTTTCCACAGGTTCATATGGGGGTTGCCAGGAGGTTTGGCTTTGAGTGTACCCCTGACCCAGACACAGGGGGCTGCCTGGAATTCCCCTCCAGTTCCCAGCCTCTTCTCCAGTTTGTTTCTGTCCTCTACCGGGACATGGGAGACAATATTGACGGGGTTCGGGCTCGTGCTTTCCATGATCCTGACAACGATGCTCAACAAAACCACAGCACCAGCAGCAACAGTGACAGTGGGATAGGCAACTTTTTACCAGAGGAGAAGAGCAACAGAGTGCTTCTGGTTGATCTTGGAGGGCCTCCCAGTTACAACCACATCTCTGGTCCACGCCACTGGGACAGCCCACCCTCGCCTCAGGAGGCTTGGAGCCCAACCTTCGGAGCTGCAGCCTCTCACCCACCTCCTCCTCCACCTCCGCCTCCGATGCTGAGAAATGGCCACTACCGTCAGGATCCTCACCTCGCTGACCTCCCTCACCCTCTCCCCTTGGCTCACCCCGATGTCCCTGGCAGGCATTCACGAGGAGTCCACCCACACCACTACTCATCAGGAAAGCTGGGAGGAGCTGTTGGGGGTGGAGAAAGGAGAGGGGCTGTAGGAGCAGTAGGGGCGGAACCACAGCGGTGGCTGCCAGTCCATGTGCTGAGAGACTGGCGTCAGCAGCACCACCACAGCCACCTCCAGGGTCTGAGCAGCGATCAGGAGTCATACGCCGAATCCACTGACGGATGGTCATCAGCCAATTGCAGCACCCTGCCCCCACCCATGAATAAGATCCCGGCCGACCGTTATCGGGCCCCGTTGGCCCCTGGAGACCACATGCAGCCACCTGGTGGAAGCCAACCTGCTCCTCCTCCTCCTCCTACACATCCACACACTCACCGGCTGGCGGTTCAGAAAGATGAGTGGGCTAAGAGGCTGTTTGGTTCAGGAGACAGAGAGAGGACCGGAGCTAGGAGAAGTGAAAGAGAGAAGAAACCGGGAGGGACTTCTAAAGAGGGGGAGAAAAAAGTAAGTCTTTTGTGAAGATGTTAAAGTATCTCATCACTTTTCATGCTATAACTTTTTCATTTTATTCACATTTCCTCACATAATCCTCCATTTATCTATTAATAGTACATTCACTGATGTGTTATACTGGTCCAGTTTGTGGACTAAGAAAGTTGTGTTAAAACTGACTGTGACATGAGAAGCCCCAGCAGCAGGTAGCACCCCCCATCAAACATTCCTGCTGTGGAAATTTACTATGACTAGAGTCTGTCCAAGTCTCCAGTTTATTGAGACTATAAATCCCTGTGTGCGCTTCATCGCATTCTCAGCCCTGTCCTTCACAAGGCAAAGCATTTAACTGACTCAGTCCCTAAATAAAGTGTCACTTTGCTCACATACAAAACTTTTCATTTGTTTTGGAAGTTGCCATGAACCACACTAACCCCCCTCCTGAATAATGTGAGCGCACCAGCTGGCTCATTCCTCAGACTTGGTAAAAGTAGATTGATAAGTTATTTATCCTCACTGCTCCAGTATCAGGTCATGTATTATGCATCAGCGAGATATCTGCATTCGCCAGAAAACCACCTGTTTCCTACCTGTGAGTGACTTTGTGTCAAAGTAAAGTTATTATGATTCAAGTGGTAATATATAAAACACAGTTTGCTTATCACCAGTTGTTTATTGTTGCTAGACAGTACAAAAGAGATGCAGACAAGAGGAAGAGAAATCTGCTCATTCTGAATGTTTACATGTGCGTAGGAAACAGCTGCATTATCTTTATCTTCCTTTACATTTAAGAAAGGGCCTGATGGATGCTTGTTTGATAACGGGGAAGCTGGTGCTTGTCTACTAAAGCTGTTGGTGGACAGGGTCTCAGGACCGTCCAGGGGATAATCAGAGGAAGTGTTTACAATCTCATGGCAAAGCAGAGACTGACAGGAAGTTAAACTCAAAACAATGTCCTCAAAATGAACAAAGCATTTTTTGAGGCTGTTGTTTTCATGTTAAGTCACAATTTCTCCTAATCAGTGTAATATCTTGATTCTGCTGTTACAGAATTGGTCCACTGTCATGCAGGAGTTATTACTGCTTGTTGTGTTTTTGCATTGTCTTTACTTACTTGCATTGTTTGACACATGGTGGCACTGTTTCACTTTCTCTGCAAACCTGCACCTTCATGATCATCCATTGGAAACAATTTCAGCTTTTTATAAAAGAAGACAGCAGTTTTAATTTGATAGACAAATTTATTTTTTTAAGTTTTGTTTTGGATAGCAGAAATTATAAGGAAACCTCAGATTGTTTTGAATAAAATTGGCACAGAGAAATGCTTTCCAGTGTTGATAACTGTGACACAGTAACTATGTTAATGTGGCAGATGGGAGGTAAACCAGTTGGGCATAAAAGTGGCAGATTTTCAGTTTTTCGGTCTTTGAATGGGTGGGAGTAGAAGACGAAAAGCCCAATTTAAAGTGCTTTTTCTTTGAAAATAGAAAAGGGCAGTCAAAGTCTTTCATTTTATTATTTTACTGTATTCTATTTTTTTATTCTATTTACTTATCCTTCACTGTCTTTTTTTTCAAAGAAGAAAATATTTTCTGTGTGTTTATATATCCTTTTGACAGCTGTGTTGTCGTAAACAGGAAGGATGCTTTTTTATTTGTGTCTTTGTGTGAGGGAGAAGGGGACAAGATCAGCTGCACAGATATAAACTGTTTTGTTTTTTTTTAACTAAAATTAAGTCTTTCAATTTTTTCTCTGAAAATACTTTGGTTCAGTTACACCCCAAAACAACCCCAGTTGACAACACTTTCCTTTTCAACCCAAATTTCAGCTTCTCTTACAAAGTCTTCTGTTTTTTAAAATCAAGTCTCATTTCAAACTGACCAGGTAACAAAGAGGTCAGATGACACTTTGTGTCCACATATTTAATCTAGAGATCACATCTTTGTTTTATTACAAGCAGAAAGATACATGTATGCACATATGCAGGGTTAACTCAGTAATGAGGCAACACTTGATGAAATGCAGTGACTAGCTCCCAATCAAGCAGTCGGATACAACTTGTGTTTGGCTTCTGAAGCCTGTCAGCATCATTTAATTACTTGCCATCACCTGGGGTCCACTGATGTAAGCTGTCTCCTACGGTATAAAGAGATTAGCCAGATGCTCTTTGTCAGAGATGAGAGAGAAGGCAGAATATGTCTACCATCTAAAAGAGCAGCAGTTGTTTAAAAAACTTATTGTGTGCTTGTAAGAGCAACATTACCCTTTTCTAATTAACTGCACTTCTCGGTGTGGTGACATTCCCAAATGGATCTGGATAATAAATCTTGATGTTCCAATGACTAATTTTCTCATGTGCTCTTTGTAAACTGCAGTTTCTGTCTTCATATCACTGCTTCATTGCTTAAACTTAATTCCATTTAGTTGTTTTCCACTGCAGTGGGCCGACAAACAGGAAGAGGCTTTGCCATTTTTATCCTTTTTTTGTTGCATGTGTCAGAAGACTATTAGCCTAGATGAAGAACAGTAATGAAATTCCTTCAATAAAGTGTCACAGATTTGAATCTTGGCATTCTGCTTTTTCAGGTGCAGCACTGTAAGTGTTACCATTCCACTTTTTTGTGTGTTTTTGTGGTATTGCTGTGATTGTGGAGTTGACTGCAGGCAAAATCCCAGGACTGTACATGCCTGCATGTATCATGTGGAATTTAACATTTAAGTGAAAAAAGGGAACCCACCTGAAAACACATTCATGTGTTAAAAAAAGGAAATGTCCAGTCAAAGCTGCAAAAAACAATATCCATGTTGGTCTGTCTGCATGTTATTTTGTCATTCTTTGGCACATATAGACAGGATTTCCTTCCACACACATTACAATTAAGCATCAAACAAACAACCACCGTAGGGTGAAAGAAATGGGGATGCATTGTTTATATTAGTGCCCCAGTTTTAATATAAATCTACTAGGTTTAAATAATGCAAATAAGTAAAACAAATGTTTATTCCCTGAGCAGTTTTAAATGCAGGATTTGTGAGGATAACTTGACAACACATCCTGGTAATGGACTTCATTACGAACTGGTAAACGTAGGACCTTAGCAACCAACTGTGTTAATAGTTTCTCATCCAGGAGCTGTGTAAACATTAGTTTTCATTCACTAGTAATTAAATCAATGAAATAATAAAAACATAAATTTCTGATCTGATAAGATGTGGCCTTAATTTTAAAATGTGTTATTTATTGTTTACATTTTCTTTTAGGTTATTAATGTTATTGGTAGCCTAAAATGCACTCATGGGATTTAAGTTTGTTTTTACTCGGCCATGAGGTGTCATCCCCATTCAATTTCTCATTGAGACCTCTACACATAGAGCTTCTCCACAATTAGTATTTGTAGCACCTGAACTGAACACATTGATTTTTTTTCATGTCTCAGGGAGGCCGGTTCCGAGGTTTAACGATGGGATTCCCTCCTCTCCCTCAGCGCTCATCAGCCAGACGCTCTTTCGGACGCTCCAAACGCCTTAGCATGGCCCGCTCCCTGGATGACTTGGAGGTGAGAAATGTACACAAGCACACACACACGAACGTCATCATCAAGCTCGGACTCTCTGACCACGGTGGTATTGTCACATTTAAGCCACACATGCAGCATCTGTTGCTAATAATAGCAGCTCATGCACACATGACACGTCAAGCTCTGCTCTTGCATCACCATGGCAACATGCATACAATCATGGACAGAGCCATCCTCTATAAAGAGCCGTGTGATATTTCCAAGCTTGTATATCAAGATGGTGGATTTTTGTTATTTTTTATTTCTCTACACTTGGTATTATCCTACTTCATAAAGCAACCACATACCTGGAAAGTTTCCATTGATTGGGTAGAATATGGGAGCACTGTCACAGGAATTATCCTCCTGCTCTCCTTTTAGCTCCAAGAAATGACTTGGCATCCAGTCATTTGAGAGCCATGAGTTTTACTTAACAATATCCCTATTTAGTTTTACTTTACAGTGTTTCATAAAGAAAAAATCTGGAGTGGACATTCTTGTACTCAGATGAAAAGATACAGTGTGTTGCTTTTAGTTGCATTCATTCCAACAAATGGATTTTAATTCATTATTTGTGGTTTTCGGCATTGATCCTCTTTCCTCCTACTTATAATGTGTCCTTTGAAATATTCAAAACAAGAGGTGTCACTGCATCCTCAGTTTAAACTGACAGCATGTAATACTGTGTGCAGTCGTCATCTTGGCTTGTCTGTATGTGTGTGTTTATGTCTGAAGACTGGCCAAGACCAAAGGAAAGCCCTGCTGTCTCAAGTACAATTCATAACAGTAGCTTTGGTTCTGAGATAAAGATCAGAGAAAAGTTAAATGTTTCCGCTGTTTAGTGGTGGCGGGGGCACTCTGGGAACAGATAAGCTGATCCCACACTGTTACTTCTGTAATGAAAATTTTCCTATACATTTTTAGCATTCTTCCTTTATTTGACAGCAAGAGAAGGAGGAGCAACAGGAAGCACAGGGGACGGAGACAGGGGGCTTTAAACGGTTTATTACGTAAAGTAGCTGTGTTAGTTTTCATGAGGAATAGCTTGTGTTAGTTCAATTTCTCAAAGGGGAAAATCATTTTGCATTTAGTTGCTACCTCCGGTCAGCTTTACCATTGACATATTCTGGTCCTATTTGAATTCATATTGTTATTGATAAGGCCAAAGCTTTTACAGTTAAGAGTTACTGAACAATACATTGATGGCATTCCNGAGGTGCGCCCAACATTTGTGGGGTAAACCACAGAGAGCTTAACGTTAAAGCAGCACTGTTATTTATTTATTGGCACAATCTCTTGGATTCCTCTTAAAGGAGATTGAATTTACCAACCCTATTTGCCAATCAGTTAATGTGACTGGAGCAGTTTAAGCTGATGCTTAAATATGATTCTGTCAGAACTGGTAAGATTACAGCTGCAACTTTTATGGAAAAATTGACTAAGAACCTTATTCACACATAAAACCAAGAAATATGTGGCATCCATGTCTAAAAAAGACTTTATAACTTCATAAATTATGTTGAAGTTTCCCCAAATGTCACCTGGGCAATGGACATTCAACTAGAAAAAAATAAATAAATAAAATAATTACATCAGACATTAAAAGCAAATTTTATTTTTTTTAAATCTTTATTTGAAAGTTTTATTTGAAGGTTTTTTAATTTACTGAAAAAATAATGTTAAGCCAAACAGGAATAATTAAAACAGTCACTAAGTAAGTAAAACAAATACATTAAATGAGATACATTGAATTAGATAAATAGTCTACTTTGATTCAAAATAATGATTTAGATAGTTTAGTTTAATTTAGTATTAAATTGAATAAATGAGATAAAATCAGTCTTTAGAAAAAAAGCAGTGGTTTCTGCTCTGAGACGTTGGGTCAACTGAGGATTTAAAGATGCCAGACCAGTTCAGATGGACTCCACTCACAAGTCAAACTGTGAAGTTTGATCTCCTAAAATGAAAAATCAAAAGCCTTAATCTTATCGTATTAACTGGGTCTAGCCACTAACTGGCAATAAAGTGGCTAAAAAATTGTGGTGCTCTGCAATTTTAGCAAAGACATAATGGGCATAAAATAAAAAAAATGTTTTAATCTGAAATCTTTATTTTGCCCTTTGACAAAATGTTAAAAAAGTGAAAATAAACCAAAATATTTTGCACATATGTGCAAAACATAGTAGTGTACCATAATAGTGTACAATGTGTAATGCATAATGTATCCACCAGGTGGCAGAAAACAAGTATCAGAGTGTATACAACATGGGTTTGAACAGTTGTATAATTGCATAATTTACCATAAAATAATGCAATAGGTCTCAGAAACAGTGTATGAAATATGATACATTAGGTATTGGTAGCTCAAATGTTTGTTTTTTTTGCCATCCATAGAAGATGCACATCCATGAGAAATATACAAAGATTGGCTAGTTGATGTTAATTCATTGTACAGTATTGGGAGCAAAGTTGAATTTGTTCACCTTAAATACCTGCTCACTGTATTTCATAATGGATTGGAAAATATTTAAAACTCTTTGGAGTTGTTTTAAGTTGTAAACTATGGATTTTTAGGAAAATGCATTACATTTCATCGAAGATCTCTGAATTTACTTTGCTCAAACTTTATTAGATAATTTATGGTCTGCAAGTAAGCAGCATGCAATGTCTGCACGCTTAAGCTGTTTCACAAGGGTTGGTGTCCCATTGCCAGAGCATCCCATGGCAGAGTTCCTCTCCTCTTTTTTTGTTTTTCCTTAACTCCTCCTACCACCTTTATTCTACCATTTTCTTCCGGTCGTTAGTCCTTTTTGTTTTGCTGCACATGCGGTAATGTGCACAAACAGAGAATGCTTTGTGTGACTCAGGGGAAGAGAGAAGGATTGGTTTTTGTGTATTTGTGTGGTGATGGTGGTGGGGGGGTAATTGGGTTCTAAGTGTTAGCCTGCACTTCTAATGAGCTCTGATGAGCAACAAGCTGACATTCACCTCATTAGCGAGACCTTAACACAAAAGCACATACCGTATATAGACACATACAGGTACACACATGCATGAATGTGCGCGCACATACGTAAACAACATGCAGCCATATGCCAGTGACACACGAGGACTTTGATACACACTCACACACACATCCACCCAGCGCTGAGCCATCTTGTTAGCTGTGTTATTTAACCTTTTCCTGCAGCTTTCAGATGTCATGCTGTAGTTGTAATGTGTGTTAGAATGCATGTGTGTACATAGTGCTATATGTATATGCCAGCCATAGCTTGAGGCTTGCTGCTTATCTTGTGATGGTAATGCAGTCATAGAGTTTAACCATTGCACTCTCACACACACTGTCCGCATACACAAACGAACAGACAGTGTCTTATGACAGCAGTAAGGGGAAGGAAGTCAGGCTGTACACATCTGCCCTCCTCCAGCTGTGTGTCTGGATCATGGGTTGTGTGTCATTGTTTAATGAACTCCTTTGCCATTATGATAGCTCAGACAGTGCTGTATTTGCATCAAAGTGGAGGGCACAGACGATTGATCAATGCAAAACTTTTGTTGATATAATTCTTTAAAACTTGAGAGCTGTTTTAAAAGCCTTCAACAAGACAACATATCTCCCTGCATGCAACTAAGTAAATCAGCAATCTCAAAGGACACTAATGTACGTACAAACCACTCTCATGAGATACTTTAAGGTTGATATCAGACTTGTGTTAAATTGGTCCCTCGTGTGAAAGTTACAAAAGTAAGGCGAACAAATAACAACAGTCACAAGTAACCATTCAGAGGTCAAATGCTCAAATATAACTACCTAACAGTTTAGACAGTAGGCTGATTGTAAGGCAGGTTGCTGCTGTTTCCACAACGAGCTGCAATCAATGATAGCTGGAGGATGATGACATTTCTCTCCAGTGGAGCTCAAGTGTTGGCCCTGTGGACAAATCCCAACGGCGTTTCAAAAGCACTTTTCTCTTTAGGACTAAATTGTGCAATTAATTCATACTTAATTGATCCCAAATGGGAAATGAGACTCTGAATTTTACCCATCTCTAGATGTAGTAAATAGTAGTGAGCTGCAATGTTTCAACACCAGGGTCGGTTAAGTGGTACAGTGGCTCTCTGTTGCCACTCCGGGGACTCGAGGCTAGGTCCTCCGAGCCCGCAGTTCCCCTTTCTAGCCACTAAGCTAGCATTCCACCACTGTAAAGGGAAATTCATTCATCTTTTCAAGTGTGAGAAGTTTCTTCAGGTGACACATTGTTACCTCAATTATCCTGTTTAATATTTTTTCTTTTTTGATGGGGACGGATTTTTGTTTTCCTTTTTAAATCACACCAGGCTTTAAACCCAATTGTCACAAATTTGCAGCAAACTACGTCTGACCTTTTAAAAAAAACAAAAGAAAAAAGACGATTCTCATCTAATTAATGTAATTGCTTGATATTTAATTGCATTTTATTTCATTCCAGTCTTTTTTTTTTGTTTAGTTTTTTCTTACTTTTTACTACATCTATTTAGTTTTAATGTTATTGTAAATTAATTCAGGTGCAAAGGGGTTAAGATATATTGTAGTCATGGATACCTACATAGGTAATTGTTGTCACGGTCCAAGTATTTATTGTTCATTAAAACATGTGACTCTTACATTTGTTTTATAAGCTGTACATTATTCATGTTTTGGATGCACAGTCCACACTGTGAACTCTCTGTTAGCATACAATTTATCACCCAGAGCATGAACAGGAAACCAATCTGCAAATTTTTAGATCACAAATTAGATTATTATAGTGATTAGATTAAGTCGCTGTTCACTAGATTATTGTGTTGTAGCTTTCCCCTGCTTTACAGACGAAACAAGACGTACAAATTCCCGCTTTTCGCCTTAATGACACAGTGTTCTGCATTTTCTGCTGTTTTATGCCTTTTTATTGTTTATGACCAGCAGTGGACACATTAATTGTAGGAATTGAAAATGAAAGAGAAATGCAACTTTGATTAGGTCGCTGTACTGTAACAGTTATTATCCTAAAAAAAAGTTCTCTAAATTAGCTCTTGATGAGTTGTAATCCTATTTGTAAATTGATTGCAGCACAGAATTATAAATACCAAGGCTTCCTTGTTAATGCTGACAGAGAGGAATCATCCATTTTTGGATTACATAAAATCACTCCCTGTCTATCTAAAATTTAATCCTTATCTTATTTTAATTGTCACATTTAATTCAATTTTTTTAGACATCCAAGCTATTCAAGTTCTTCTCATTGTATCTATAAACATGTTAAAACAAATGTAGTCTGTATGTGTTTTCTGTGTGCATGCTTGTTTTTGCACATCTATGTCTGCCTAACATTTCCTAAATCTAATTGACTTAGAGCCCAAATGTTGGCCTCTGAGTGGAGGAAAAAAAGCAGTCTGTTTCTGGGGAATGGCTGGAACGTTGAGATAATCAGGACGACTGACATGGTTCTCCACCGAAAATATGCGGCTGACACTCTCCCCTGTGTGCTGAAGTCACATCACCTTATAGCAATGTCTTTTTTAACATTACCTCAACATTTTCAGCTGGTGCGTACAACTTTGCAACCCCCGCAGATCTCCCTTTGATCGTAGGTTTCTATCAGGGATCAAATATTAGAGAATGTCTGTTGAATCTACAGGCTGCAAAGACAGGGGAACCGCGATAAATAAACGTTGCTGCAAAATGACTTGCTTGTATATTATACTGTGAATAACATTGTGTTCCTGCTGTGTGCCGCTGAATGCAAGCTGGCTGTAGGTTATTTATCGGCACTGTGTCATTGAGTGGGGCTTCATTGGCTGTCTTCACCCCTGGGCCAAGTTGAGGACAGGCAGGAGGGGTGTGCTTGTGGGAGAGGGTGTTGGGGTGAGTACCTCCATATTGTGTCAAGGCATGCTAAGGANTGTAGCTACCTCTTAAAACCTCATTTTTGCTGCAGAATGAATTCCTCACTGTCAGTTTGATGATCTCTTTTCTGTCTTTTAGTTGACTTATTTAGCTCCCCCCACCATCACGAATGTCAGTTTACTCTAGTCATGTGTTGGGGGCATACTAAACAGATGACATAAGAGCAATGACGGCAACACATCCAACTCAACGCTAATTATTTGTGTGGGTGTGTACCTTAATGGCAAGGGATCTCCCTCTGCAGCCATGCCTACACATTTGTCTCGAAAGTGTGTGTGTCCCTCAGCCCACAGCAGTGTGGGTGGAATAGAAATTATGTGAGGGTGGGGGCAACAGCAAAGACAGAGGAGGGGGGGCGGGGGGGCTGGGAGGCAGGGCAAGGGAGACGATAGAGAGGGAAAAGGAGGAGGAGGGGAGATGAGAGAGAAAACGAGAGGGAAGGAGAATCTAGCGACAGCGACATTCTGTAGCGGTTTGGACTTATGAAAGCCAGCGAGCTTTGCCGCTCGGTCTCTCTGCACTCACACACACACACACATACACACACAATCACTCACACACCCACACACACAAACACACAATCAACAGCTGATGACAATGTGCTCTGAGGGGAGCTCTCACATAAAGTGCTGAGGATTACTTGTCTTCATGGAGCAGCAAACTTTGAGTGAGAATTCTGAAACGACTGCTGATCCAGTGAGTAAAAGAGCTATAAATGTGTGTGTGTGTGTGTGTGTGTGTGTGTGTGTGTGTGTGTGTGTGTGTGTGTGTGTGTGTGTGTGTGTG
>JAPMNP010656336.1:0-14010 GCA_029874935.1 Atherina boyeri | reverse complement strand
CCATAGTCTTTCAGGAAGAAATGTGGTCAGAAAAAAATCATATATGATAGTGACTAGTGATCACTTAATCATTTGGTGAAATCAGATTGAAGAAAAACAACAGTAGAACTCACGGCTATATTCAATAGTAAAAGTAAGGGCATTTTCACACACAATGTGAAAGAAACTAAAAGAATTGGGACAAGACAGCTGTGTATCCATAAGAAAACTTATAAGAGAAGGTGAAGCCTATCCCAGCATTTAGCAGGCGAGAGGCAGGGTACACCCTGGATTGATCACCAGCGTATCACAGGGTCGACACAGAGAGACAAACAGCCACTCATACTGATATTCATTTATACGGAGAATTTAGAGTGACCAGTTGACCTAATGTCTTTGCACTGCTGGAAGAAGCCTAAGTACCTGGAGAGAACCAACGCATGCAGGGGGAGAGCAAGTTGTGCTTTGTGAAACTCTGTTTAGTTTGGTCCTTCAAGACGTTTGTGTGAAGCAACTTCAAAATAAAAGACTCCCATTAACATGCCATAGACAGAGCATAGAAGCTCAGATTACAACACACATAGGATGAGTAAACTTCATTCATTGACCTAACAAACTCTGAACAACCCCTCCTGCCGATACACTATCTAAGACAGCAGATCATGAAATTAATGTTTTACTTAACATGTCATGATCACACCGTTACACAAATCAAACAGCCAGTATTTACAATAATTACAGTAATTGCAATTGATTATGGGGATAACATTACTGTAATTTGGTATTCATTTTCAACTAAATAACCTCATCACACATTTCATATTCTACATTCATCAAAACCTTGTGAAGCTCAGTTACTTAAACTGGTAATCTTGTGTTAGGCTGATTCATTTTGCAAAAGTAATACATATGCATTACTTTATATCTCACAACTGATCTCATAGATTAGATAATATCTCATTTTCTGAAGCCGCTTTATGAACTTGGGAGGATCTTTCTTTTCAGAAGACTGATAGTGAAGACTATTGCGGCAGTGGTAGGTGGGTTTATAGTGTATTAGAAGATTTGAAGTCTATTTCCCTGTCCATGTCAGGTGCAACAACTCCAAGTTGATTGTTAAACTCAATACAAATGGAAACAGTCTACACAGAGCCCCTAAGCCTACCATAGCTCCCAAGTGTACTCTTTGAGTGGGCCAACCCCCGTCTGTGGTACATTACTTTCTACTTCTTGAGATTTAAACTGTGGCAGCAACACATAGTGTAACAGCTCCCCAGAGAGAACCAGTGATTGCACTCCAGTGCATGAGGTGATATTATGTTTAATGTGTCGGTTTATTCCTTGAGGGGATCCCAACATCTGGTGCGATTTTAATTCCTTGAATGCTCCTACATCTGCGACTCTCACAACTCCTGAGTATCACTAGTGCATTGGTAAGATTGAATGGGTCAGGTTTATTTTAAAGTAGCACTTGCAGTTTTCAGTGTGGTTGTCATTACATTTCCAGTACACATTTCCTGTTGCATTTCTTTTCTTTCTCCTTGTTTTGTTAATTTCCTACAACTTTGTAAAACCAAATACATCATGCAATATCACAAAAAATACCAAATTTATCTCTTCTGACACTCTTGTTACCTGATGTCACTGGTACCTATAGCATCTCTCTGCAGACCCTCTCTGCAGATATCTCTTAGCTGTCCCATATGTGAAGCCAGTTCTCCAAAGTACAAAAACCCTGTCGGAAACTGGGTTTGATTTGTTGGAGCGAGTGTGCAGAGGGCAGAATGGGGGCCAAGCATTATGGGTCTGAGACAATAGGCCATCACTAATCAGAGACCTCAAGGTTGCCATGAGGTTAATTGTAATGCAGGTGGCACTAGGGGAGGGGCGAATAAGAAATGTTGACTCCTTTACTGCTTTGGCGGCCATTGTGTTAAACATTAAGCCCTGGGGCAAGGATTTGGCTTTCTCTCCTTCTCTTTCCCCTGTGTCTTCAGTACCTTTTAATTTCTTATTATTCACTGATTCCTATTCAACCTCCATGGGTTAAAGAAAACCTTTTGCAACATGTCAAAGGAAATGTTAATATTGAGACTGTACTGGCTGTTGTGATGCGTAGCAAACTATTGTGGGGCTCCACTGGTGATTCAACAGTGCATTTCACATTCACTGGAAGCACTCATGTTGCATCATTATTTGTTTAAACTGACAGAAACAGCAGACCCTACTTGCTTTTGTGTCAGTGAAAGACCATCTCCAAACAAGAGACTGGTCATGAATACACAATCAAAAAAGCATTTGTTTTAGATTTTGTTCCTTAACGGATCTGCATTTAAGGATTTTTGTTCGTTTGTTTTATTATAAAATAAGAAGGATTTCAACTAAATAAATACTTCTGTGAACACAGAATTTATTGTCAGTTCTTGTGATTGTATAGTAACTTACAACCAATTCTGTTTCCCAAAAGAGAAATTTAACAATGACTAATTACATGTTGAAGGTAATGCAGGGCCACCCAGTTTACTTTTTCTATGAGAATAATGACATGAGTTCATATATTTGATTTGAGATTATATGTTTAAATTAGTTAAATGTTTTTGTTACAATATAAGTTCTTGTAATACAGTATTGCTTCATAACAGATAACATTTATAAGCTCCAGAACTTATAAAGAAAGGGACCGTGGTTTGTTTTGAGCAGTGTTTGTGTCTTTCTATGCCGTGCAAGTGCTATATATATTTTTGTACATCCTCACTGCCTCGGCCAGCTGTTCCTCAATACTATTAATTGTTCAACCTTTTGTATCAGTGGAAAAATGGAAATGACAACTTTTCACTTACTGCTTTTCCGCATTAAGTATGTCCACTTCAAATTTCCGAGATGAATCCAAAATCCTGGGCTGCAAAGATATAAAAGGAAGCCATTCTTTTCTCACAGCTTTCAGAGAGAGAACACATTTCTCTCTGTTTTTGCTTGCAAAAATGTTGGTCCACAGCTCAAAGGGGCAATAATCTTGTATTAAAGGATGTATGGGTTTGTATGAGTAATCTGTTGGAGGTGGGACTCATCAATGTTGTTGAAAGGTTTATTTTTACCTAAAACTGGACCTTTTTTCAAAAAATGTATAGTATTCATTAAATTCAAGATAATTCTAGAGTGAAACAAAAAAAACAGTAGGATGAAAAATTAAACAATTGTATAAAAGAAAAAAGTTTTAAAAGACTTAAAAATGAATGTGTCTGTAAATATGTTCATTGATCCAAATTATATTAATCCTGAGCACTCAAACAGAAGAAAACTTTCTTTTTTTAAAATAAACCTTAAACAAATAGGAGTGTTTTTGCTTTCTATTTCACCACTCGGGGAAAATAAAATGATAGCATACTGTACACACTGAAATATGTTTTACATGGAATTAGCATTACTCAGAAGCTCCTCGTAAATTGTAATATTAGCAGATATTATCTTAATTCTATGCAAATTTGGCATTAATGTATATATTTGTAAAGGAAAATATCTAGCAGAAGGGATTTCAGAACAGATACATGTGTTATTAGTCCTGTAAAAATGAGCATCTTGATGATATAGGATGTTTTTGTTAATAATTTCTCCTATGTCACCTCCTCATTGTAGCTTAACTAACCCTATTCAAATAGATACATGCTCTAATAACACAATACTACCGAATGGGACACAAACCTCTCTTTCTTTTAGGCGAGTCATGAAACCACTTCCACCCCTCCAACCTCTTACATAAACTATGCTCCTTTTGGTGTCTGAAATGAACAACTTAAGTTACATGACATGTTCACAAGTGTCTGTTACTTTCAAACTGCCTTTGTTTATGTTATAAAATAGCTTATTTCTTTACTTGTTTACTTTTTTGTAATTTACAATTTTTTTGCCCTTTTCTTACTTAATTTTTTACCAAACCATGTCACTTTTTTCATATTTTCGTTTGTTTTCTATATTTGTTTTAATGTTGGGAATGCTGCTGAGTGCCTCAATTATCTATCTCTGTCTGTCTATCTCAGAATCAGAGAACAATTGGGTTGTGGATATGGCCATTATGCATTCACATCTATTGTGTAAAGGATACATTTTGCCACTGGTGGTACCAGCAATCTCAGATCCCTATACACAATCATTGTGATTGCATCCATAAAACACTGTCCCCTGTTTGATGTTGTGCTAATGGGCATATAGTGTAGGTTCAAATATAGCACATGTTGTGGTTGGACTGTTTAAAATATAGATAGTTTAAACAAGCATCTTCTCTGCTATATATGCCTGAGACAGACAGTTAAAAAAAGAAAGAATTGTTTCTGTGTTGGAACAGCATATGATGAGAAGTATAATATCATCCACAAACGGGAAAGGTGTCATATTCGCATTGAAAATGAAATTACAGTCACCTGGATATTATCTTTTAAACTCAAACACAAGTGGGGGCAAGGAAAAAGCTTGCCTGACTGGTGGAAGATTTGGTTGTGGATTTTCCTAATAAATCTTACATACATCATCTCATACATCATGTGTTTAAAATCTATTTTCTGAAGCTGTTGCCAGGTAACATCTCCCTGACATACTGTACACACACACACACACACACATATATATATAATAGCGAATGACCCCATTGAAAAAGTTTGTTGTTATTTTTGCACAAATCACATATAACATATTAATTACTCAGCTCCCACCAGCTCATAGTGTGGAGCTGTTTAGACTGCTTCCCAGTCTCAGTGCCAATTTAAACTAATCACTGAATAGTCTAAACAGTCTCTCTTAAGGTTAAATACATAATCTTACCTTGCTTTAAAATTGAAGCAGAATAACTTTATGGATCTCAGACATTTTGACTTTATCAAATCATGAAGGCAGAACCTTTGAAATTTGAATCAAAGTGCATTTCTTTTCCGAACGAACCACACAAGGCCCAGAATGCAAGCCAACATTATCTGTACTTAATACAGGCAAAAATGGATTTTCCATTTCTATAAAACTAGCAAAACAAATTAGCAATATATGCATGTAACTTCCATGGTGATTGGGGTTATCACAGCATTTGATGGTGCGATTATGATCAAACATCAGGAGTCTTTATAGTCGTGTAATTGGTTAATTAACTCATGTATCAATATTTACACTTATTTTAATCTCTCTCAGTTTGCAGATAAGCTATATTATTACAGTAATTAATTACTCTAAATTATCTGCATGATCCTATTTGAATTAGTCCCTTTGATTTATTGTCCTTAAAAGTATCATGTTTTTGTACAATGGTTCTCTCACTACAGTGTAATTCATATTTCTCCACCAATCACAACAGCTGACATCCCCAGCATGCAGAGATCATAGTGACTTTTTCTGTGGTAAGGTCTTACTCTTCACCTTTGTGTTTGAGAGAGAAGGGCTGAACTGGAGGGAGGGGAGGGAGGTAGATTGCCTTGAAAGACAAACATCTCTGTGTCTGCCAACCTGCAAATGGCCCTTGTGTTTATTCAGCTTAGTATTGGACAGCAGCCAGAGCATCAGACTCAGTCTTCCACAGCATATGTGAGGCCAGTGCATTGAAGTTTGCATTTGATACATGACAAATGAGATGGTACTGCACAGCAGGGGCTCTGGTACAGCATGGCTGAATGAGGTACAGGCGGTAAAGTCGAGGGTAAGAGGACGACTGTTTGTGCCATGTTTCTGCCAAAAGTCCTCTTTGTCAAACCATCATTTTGGGGAAGTTGTATTTACAGTATATCTTAAAAAATTCTAACACAAAAAAATGAACACTCCGCATGAAATAATACATTCATAGTAATCATTATTAATGTGATAAAAATGAGCACAAAGCTGTACTAATGCCAACATTTCTGCTTGTGTCATATCTCATAGTTCTTTTGGTTAACAAAAATATATTGACCAAAGGCTGAATCACTACACTTTTAATCTATGATCACCGGAAGGTGTCCAGAATGCTAATCATCCTTAAAGCAACCACTTCTCTTTTTGGAAAGCTTTTACATCTTGCATGCAAAAATGTGCATTTCAGCTCTATTTCTAATCCAAGAGTTTCAAACTTGCACCATCTAAATAGTATTAACCTGGTGATTATACAGTACACTGGCTTAAAAAATGCACATATTATATGCACCTTTCATCTTTCACCCACTTCATGTGACCAAGACCTTGGTCTGACAAAAGCAGATAAAGTGGCATTATTCCAACCATGGGCTGATATTTACCACATTCATCCGGATATGTGACATTGAGAGGGACAAGCAGAACCAGCAGGGTGATTAAGGCCCTATTATCACCTGTGCCTCCAAGACATCCGTGACTTCACCACATATCCACATGGGCAGGAAATCTGTCGAGCTGCAGACTAGCAGTGACTTTGAAATCAACCTCTTATGATGAGTTGCAATGTAAAGCACTTTGAAAAGCAAGATGCTGCTTACCTTAGTAGATCATCTGTTGTCACCGCACGTCTTTGGGGGTTGGTCGATCACCTCCGTCAAAGTGTTTAGGAGGTGTACGCATCAAGCGGAACATTCTTTCATCTCGCTTAAGGAGGAGTGTGGCATTTATGCCTCCAGCTAAGCTCTGCGGTGACACCTTCATCCTGATCGGTTGGCCTTAACTGGGAGCTGATCAGCAGCTCTCAAATTCAATCAGAGTGGAACCTTGAGCTCGTGTCAGAGCAAGTTTTTAATCCAAACCCTTTTACTGCAACTTCACGTCTGAGTGATACTCTTTCAAGCTCGAATCACAAATCAAATAAAGTAACTAGTAGAGCGAAAGAAAGAAATCCAGTTAATGAAAAGTGGATTTTTACCGGAAATTCACAATCTGGTCTTTTACATGCAGATACTTTTGTCAGTGCAAGTTTCTACTGTAAAAGTAATTAAACTTTTTCCTAAACAAAAACTTAAGAAATCTGTGGACCCATGGTTTTCATTACTGATTACATTATAATTAATCTTAAGAAAAAAATCTTTGTGCTGGATTTGATGCAAATTTTCTAAAAAACATTTTCTAAAAATTAATCTTAATAGATATGTAAATGTTTGAATATCTGAATATCTGTATCTGATGGCTCCCAGGAATATATGAGTGAAAAGTCAGTTTTCAATGTCTTTTAATATTAAGGCATAACAACAATTAAGGATCAACATTCAATTTTTGTATAACTTACCAGATCTCATCTCGTACAAAAATCTTCATGGTTTGTCACTGAGGATGATCTCGTCTATAAACCAGCATCATGTTCTCATCTCTCATCTCAGATGTAGAACCTAATGGGAGGTACAGACAGTCTTTAGTAAAAGTGTGAATTCCTCTCACTGATAGAAAACATGTCTAAGTTCCCAACTTGATATCCACCTTCTGGCACCTCTGCTTCTGTGGGATCAGGGATTTTTGGGCAGCTGGCCTCCTTGTAGCTGCCGGAGAAATAGCAAAACCATAGCTTTATATTTATAGTACATACTGTAGGCTGAATAAAATATGTGATCAATTTCCCCCCTCATAGCATTAATTATAGTGTTAAATACACAGCAAAGAAACGCTGTAGGTGGATAATATCATGCTTCAATGGAAACATAAAGTTTTGACAAATTACCCTAAATTTAAGAGGCCAAACATGCTTTCGAAACATTTGTTAGCAGGCGGCAAAAGTGCTTACTCTCCATCTTTTAATTCTGTGCATATACCTTCAGCACAGCACTGGATTAAACTATATAAATGGCCCAGTGAGGGAAAGAAAAAGACTCCCTGCTTACTCTCCACAAACCAACCAACTGGGATGGTTTAATGCCACAACATGATTTGTATTTTTACATTTACTTTACATATGATTATGTTATTACATGTTTTCATGTTCACAATCACAATCAGGCTACATTACAAGGTTAGATGTAATCCCAAAGTAATACAAATACAGCACATAGTTAATGATATTCATGAGGTGCAGCGTGCCCTGGTGCCCTGCCTGTAGCTTGTACCTATTGTTAAGCCTTCCTATCTTCCCCTGAGGTGGAGGCTAGTGGCAGCATTTAAAGGAAATGACATAATCTACATTCACGCATAGCATGTAAAATCCATCATTGAAGCATAACTAGTCCAGGTTTTAAGTATGATTTTAAGAAATGTCTAAGGAATAAAGCATAACTCTTTTATGTATGATTTCCAGTTTGTTTGTTTTTACAGTTTCCATGAAACTTAAAACTTGTGTTTTACATTATTAACATTCATAAGATATGGTAAGCGTTTAATTTTATAACATCAAAGCATGTGTTATCCATCATGTAATTCTAGAAAGCTTTTGTAAAGAATAAGAAACTTGTAGCCCTCTCCTATGTCACTGCCTGCCATTAAAGATAAGACAATAACCTCCGCAAGTACGAAGCTCAGACTGCAATAGGCAAAAAAAAAGTGTAATTAGTCGTGCACTATAAATCAAGTGTTGTGAATTTATTTCGCCATGCCCTAATTGAAAGTGCTCTTTTTCCATCACTGCAGTCGGACACAGAGCTCCATCGGATGGTGATAGATGTGAAATCTAGCGCAAACAGTTTGAACCAGTCAGGCCATGATTGATCAGCACCCTCTGGGATGTCAGGTGGATCTCTCTCCTTCATCCAGAAGATAAAAGCCTTAACGACTCTCTAGTCTTGTTGTACCTCCCAATTGTGTATTTGTGTGTGGGTCTCACTGCGTGTCAGTGTTTTATTATTTCGAAGTCTTTGACCTTGAAGGTTCTGTGTGCATTTGGGTTGTGATGTCTCAATGATTTCTCTTTTAAGTGCCAAAATGCGTCTTTTATGCGCCATTGATGCTGCTATACACACAGTACATAAATGCCCCATGGAGGAGGCAATTTGCATGAAAATTTAGTTGATTTATGACTGGATTCTATAGCATTTTCTATAATCACCCAGCACATTTTTGCAGGGGCTTAGTAGTGGCCGTAGTGATGCCACAGTACAGTGCTGTAGCCCAACTTCAAAGGCCGTTTTGTTCACACGCACCCTCACAAAAACGCAGGGTGACTTCACTTGCTTGCGGTGGCAAAGGTGGACCAGCTGGGTTGTTTTGTTCTGAACTTGTGTTTTTTTCCTCCCTTACTTTCTGTTTCCCTTCCTCTTCATTGTCCCCAGTTCTACTCCAATCATTTTCTCTCACAGAGCATTTGCTCAGGAGATTTACACTTGCTGTTGTTGATGGAAGAAAGAAAAAAACTGCAAGCAGGAGAGTGGGTGATGCTGGTAATTCAGGTTTGGTGTGTGGTATTTCATTGAGGTCTTGGCTGATTGTCTTGTAGCGGCGATGGATGTGGCTCTTGGAAGCGGAGGTGCATCAGAGGGGATCACTCGGCATCTGGCCCAACACTCTTGTGTCACTGTGACCCTCCTGTTGGGGAGGCAGTGAGGGCCACAGCAGGGGGTCTCACTGAAAAGAAACATAAATTTCAGAGGGAGAATCAATAGACTGTGAGAATTGTAAGAGATGCATTGGTTTGGACTCACTCACTGTGACCCTGGTGCTTTGCTATATGGAAGTCGGTGAGGACACATCTACAATCCTGAACTTGTGGAAAATAACAAAACAGAACAGCACTTATAATTGTATGAGATGGTTTTGTATGCTTTTTAATTAAACACACTAACTCCTATTACCAACTCTGCAACAAAATTCGACTCTTGGGAATGCCTCAGCAAGATAGAAAAGGTAAAGAAAAGAGAAAACAATGTCTGTTACATGGGGGAAACCTATTCTCCCACAAGATGTATAAATAGCTACAGCCATGGCTCACTGTGTCAAAGTTAGGACACTCAGTGGGGGGCAAACTTCAAAGCAACCAGGGAATTCTCCAAAACAAGTGTTGGCAATTTCAAATCAGCCTTTCCTGACAGCAATGTAGTCTTCCACCTGTATTCTGGCATGAGATAACTGGAGAGAAAAATGTCTGATTTGGGGCAGCATGCGTCCATAAGAGGAAAACCATTACATTTTATTTATAATGTTTATTCTACTGTAAGTGGTCTGGGATTCATACATAATTAGACTTGACTTTGGAGACAGAAAGCACCAAAGCAGCTCTTTTGCCACTTGGTGGGAAATAAAAAATTACCCGGGAGGGTCAAAAGCCAAAAAACATGTCAAGAATTTCCCTAAAATATTTTTATTGCGGCATCAGGATAGTGAATCCCATCATTTAGACAAATACCCGTCTGTTCTATGCATTCATCTTTAACACCAGATGTCTGAATTCATTGTGAGCAAACAAGGGACACAGAAAGATAGCCTTAAGCCTATTCAATAGAGACATGGGGTGAACATGGTATTGTGTCTTTGATGGGAGTCGGCCTGTGGTGCATTGTGGGTATTGGGGTGCTCTTTGGCCACAGCAGGATACTGGCGGCTGTGTCCAGTTTTAAGGTGCAGTCGCTCTCTCCTCAGTCATATTAATTATGGGATAAAAAAAAAAACAACTAATCCCTCAGCCTTTGAAGCGCCAGACCATTTTTCAAGGCTAGACTTTGAAACAAACCTACAAAACACACATACACACACACATACACACACAAGCATATTGGAAGCTTGATATTAAATCTAGCAAATGCTTGCTTTTTGTATTACAATTTGGCATTAGTAGCTCAAACAACTGATTTTGCATTTCCCTTTTAACTGACGACTCTCCTTACGTTATATTTTATGGCAACTGAAACTGTGCAAGTCTTGCAGCTTCTGCAAAATGTAACCCTTTAAAAGGCACAACCCAAGAAAACTCCCCCATAAAATGGGGAGTTTTTTCTTGGGTTGGCTTAAAGTTTTTTTTATCTAAAGCCTTCATTGGACCCTTTAGCAAAATATGAAAATTTTTTTACAGAAACTATTCTTCAATATTCACCATTTATTACCGTGTGATATGTCAAAATTATTGCAGTGTATTCTGCCCTATAGTATCAGGTATAATAGATTGTGTACAACAGGGATTGAATGAAGTTTGTTTCATAAAGTGACACAAAATGTTTTGATGCAAAAGGTTTCAGAAACTATTTGTATACGATACACTTGCCTTTATACGGTTAAAAGCAATGAATGAACACATAATTTATATTTGAATTCTTTAAACATATACATGCATTTTCATATCATATCCTCCACTGCTAGTGAGCTTTGTGCTCCACACAGAAATAAAGGTATTATTCATATAATACCTTCATATAATACCTATAATCAAGTATGAATATTTTCTAAAATTCAAATTTTTTGACACATTAAACATAATCTCCTTCTTCCTAATCTTCACAAAGAATAATCTCAGCATAGCAGAAGAGATATAAGGATGTCTTGTTCCTTTTCTTTTCTATTAATTTGCTAATTCTGTTTGTTATTATGTCTGAAAACACACTCATGCAGATGGAAAGTCCTCTCCTTAGAGATCAAAGTGGAGTCCCTGCTGAACGGTTACACAAGACTGTCACCCCGGTCTCTTGCAGCAGAATGTCATCCAGTTTTCTCTGTGTAATCAGATCTCCGGCCTGTGCTTTATGGAAGAAAACAGCCACTGGAGATTGGCAGCCTACAACAGGTTTTATGGCTGTTGTTTCAGGTGGGAGGTGAGTTAGTGGGATGGATGAGCGTTGGAGAGATTTTACACTGCCCTCTTGTGCTCTCACATATACTGTACTGCCTCTCAAATGTTCAAGCTGGCTAATTTTCATTGCTCCATGTCCCTGCTGCTGAGACAGAGCAGCATAAAAGCACAAAAAAGGCAACGGTGCAGTTAAATATTATGTAAATATCCTTCATAATCCAGAGGAAAGCATGACTTGTTATGAGAGCTGCTTTGTTTTTTAATCAGTGCAGTCATATGGATCAGTTTTAGAAACTGCAGGTTATAAACAGGCATACCCTTCTGCATTAGTGGCATGCATTCTTGGTTTTAATGCTGTGCACCTGTTAATGTGCTTACTTAGCCCTCATACAAAGGGATTAGTAGCATATTGCTTTTGCATAACAGTTTTAAAGCTCTGATTACACCTCACAATGATGCCTGGGTAAAAGCAACTGAATTTATTCTGTTTTTGTTTTAATAAGGCTTTTATAAAATAAAAGAAAAATTCCATGTGTAAAAAAATGACAAAACAAAACAAAAAAATAGCATTTTTTATAGAAAACTGAACAAAGCTACCTCAATATGCTTTTCTATCAGAGCAGATTAAACATGGTATATATTCTGAGCTGCACTCTTCCTGCTCTGCAACATGTCAAAAGGATAGAGAGGAGGGTGAGGAGGAATAATTGTTTGATCTGTCCTTTTGCCTGTCGCTGCCCTAATCACTCAAGACTGATTCAGAAAATGCAGGCTTGAATGTCAGAGGGCCTCCTGTGGAGAGGTGGAGCATTTCACTGGCTTTGGACAGCCGTGCCCCGGTAATCACCACTCTCAACCTGGCCGGGCACTCCAGCACTCCCCTGATTGAGCACCTCAATCTAACAAGGTGCTATTGCTGGAGCCAGAGATTCTGCCAGGTTTTGACAAACCAGTGGATTGTCGCCCGATCATCATGGGACATTGCTTTTTTCCTGGTTCAGCCATGCATGCGGCAGGCAGCCACAGAGTCAAGCACACCTGCCAGAGACTGCAGCATGGAAATTTAAAATGAGATGGAAAGTTACAGTTCCAGTGAAAATCAAATAATTCTACATAATTTGAGGTGTCTATCAGAAGACATGAGCTTGTTTTCTGTCAAGTTGCCCTGACAAGTCATTTTGGAGGATTCACTTTACATTTCCCCTGTGATTTGTGACGGCCATCATGCCTCATCTGACCTCGTTTCTGTCTGTGACACCAGGGCTTCTCCTGAGGGAATACTGCCCCAATCTTTACTAGATGGAGGTATGTTTACAATTGCCTTTAACCTTCAGTTTATACCTCAAGAGACTAAATTAATTAAAGCAGCAAGTTGTAGTCTGTCAGTCTGTGAAATATAATATTTCTCTAAATCAAAACAATATGGGATATTACAGCTGGAACAGGCTCCAGCCCCACAACAACCCTGAATTGGAATAAATGTGTATAAAAAATGGATGGCTAGATGGGTATAGAAAATAGGGGGTGGATGAGGTTTTGCTTACAGGCTGATTTGTTTGTTTGTTTGTTTTTAAATAATGTATTACATTTAGATTTTTTAAAATCCATTACCAGGAATTGGCACCGACTCCATCCACCAAATTTGGATCAAAACTCAACTTAGCTAAACCACTTTATTTAGCTCAAGAAGACCAAGGATTTTGAAAATCTAAAATCAGTTTGAGAATGTTTGTGGAAATCGGTCTGACGGTAACTTTGTAAATTTAGGTGAAGACAGAAAAGAAAGAAAAAAATCATGAATCGGCTCATATAAACAGAGTTAGAATAAACTGGTCGAATGTAGATCCTGTGATGGATTTGTCTTAATTAGACTACAACAGATCCGACTGAAATAAACCGTTTCTATAAAAGTTCTTGTGAATTAGCACTATATAGAATTGGCTGAATTGAGTATTATAAATAGTTTTATTCTTTTTTCGTTTACTAATAGCTGACAAGTCCCCTTACCAAATGTCCAAATAGGTTGTATGTTTAATTAAAACAAGAAAGATGTACAGAAGAATTGCCCCTATAACAGCAGGTGGACAACATTACTCAGCATTTCCACATCGAGGCAGGTGTCATTCTAAAATACAAATGGTAAAATACCCACCATAGAAAACTCCTTGATGGATCAAATTAAACACGACAGGTTACAATGACACTTTGTCAACTCTCTAATAAGGTTTAGGCACTAATTTGAAAAGCGTTAAAAAACCATCATGGTAAAGGCCAAAATCTACTCTTTTTACAACACGATCATGACCTTCATGGAAGCCAATTTTACAGTTACTTTTATGACCGCTAGAAGTCGCTGTCAGGATCTCCGGGGCCAGGAACTCATACGCAGACTTAGAGTGTTGGTAGAAAGTGAAGTTTATTTTTAACTA
>JAPMNP010656331.1:0-13753 GCA_029874935.1 Atherina boyeri | reverse complement strand
CGTTTAACATGAACGCGCTTTGACGTCACATCCGCAGACACAGCGCGCGGAAATTCGTACCCGATAGAAACAAGGACAAGTCCGCTGCAGGATTATAGGCGCACCGGCGGTGAGCAGTATAAGTTCATCAGACAATGTTTGAGTCATAAATGGTCACATAGAAAGGCTAAAGATGCGTTTATTTTGGGAAAAATGTTACATTTAGCCTCTTTAAGTGGCTGCCACAAAGTACATTCATTAATCAGATTTACTAGGTTAGTATGTGGAACATGTGACAGCTTGCATTATGAATGTAGCCTTCCTTGCTGCTATTATAGTATAACCATGGCAACAAACAGTACATGGTAAGACTGGCCTTGACATATTATGCAGAAGACAGTCTCAGCATTGATCTTTCAGTGACAAGGAACTCAACAGAGAAATAACCACAGGAGTCTTTGGATTTCAGTTACCTTTCTTTACCTTTTACATTTCCGCATCCTCCATGCCCTCTTCATCTTTTAACCTCCTCCTCAGGTGTCAGCTTTACCATGCAGCGTGCTTCTTTCTTTTGCCCACTGGCGTAATGAATCACATGGCATGGCGCTAGTTGGTAGGGTCTTGTCTCCTCTCCGCTGCCTGAGGAGCCATGTCAGATTGATGTACCAGTCACCTAGAGACTCCCTCGCATTGTGATTAGAGCAGCCAACCGTCCAACCCAACTACGGAGGGCTTCACCACAGGATGAATACACATTCTTTCTCACACACACCAATGGACAGGGACATAAATAGCAAAGGTGATGCAGCAGTCACACAAGCTTCAACTGTTTGTGCCCCCAGCTATGTTTCCTGATGTTAAGCCTCTCATTAAGCTCAAACCCATTCCCCTTGAACACAGCACGCTCCTAGCCATATTTTTTAATTAGTTTATTTAGCCTTTCTTGTAACTTAAGGATGAAATTGCCCTCCTCTAGCACTTGGCCATTCTTTTCTGGAAATCCGCAGGGGCTGGAATTCTGGCCGGATTTCAATTGACATTTGTATAGACAAAGGTGAGCCACTTGCACTGATAGGGTTATAGTGTAGTTGAATGAAGATCAAAATGGATTGCAAGAAAAAAAAATTCTCTGGGCTTTTTTTGTGACTTCATTTGGGCAGGTGATTAAGAAGTGGCAAGAAAGTGAAAGGTAGGAAAAGAGGGGAGAGAGGAGCATAAATGAAATGGCCCAGGTTGAAACCAAATTTCTCTTCTGTTGTAGAGATTTCCAAAGTTGATTTTATGAATTGCGTAATCCTGTATTACAAGCAGCCTTCATTTTCATTTCCCTTTTAAAGTGTTTCCTTTTTGTTTCTCTCTTTGCTAAAAGAAAACTAACCTTATTTCAGCAAATACTCTTCGTCATGCATCTACTATTTACTTTGTGTTTTCATTGTCACTGCAGAAAATCCTATCACTGAACACAAAGTGAAGGAAGTACTTTTGAGAAATTTACCAAGCTGTAAAGGATTGGACTTGCTATGCCATTTTGAGATTGGCCAGAATAGGGCCCCGATTTTTGCAGAAAACATTTTAGATCTGTTATTATGGTTTACAGAAATCATAGGCAGCACATGCAATTCAAACATATCCATTTTGCATTTTCTTTTTTTGTTGTTTTTTTAGGCATGACTTTTTCCTTTTATATATGGATTGGGCTAAAGCAGCGCATGCCATTTGTTTATTTGGCAGTATTTGTTAAGTATAAAATATGATACAAATCACTTAATAACTGTGACTTTCTACATCAAAATATTTGATGTAGAACAGTTGTTGCCCATGTGGTGGGAATTCTGCAAAAAAAAAGCAAACTTGAGCAGTTGATGATAGCTGCACTTTCTAAGTTGCATTGCTTGCAGAGGGGTCAGTTTATCATGAGCCATGAGCCATGAGCTGTCTGACAAGGGAAAGACCCTGTATTTTTCTGCAGAGCATCATTTACACCCATGGATGAGGAGAATCGTGTCATTTTGCCCAATGTGTAGGACAAGATGTGAGCTCATTTCTGCAAAAGTAATTATATATTTCACAGGATGACAATACTTTGAAAGCACAGATAGTACCAGTGAAAATGCTAAAGCACAACGTACAAAATCGAAGACCAAGCACATAAAAATCCCCTTTCTCATTACACTATACCTCATAGTGAGGTAAAACGTGATGAAGATTTGTCTTACGAAAGGATGGATAACGTATTCAAGAAACCATTCAATATGATTTCTTTACAAGAAAAGATGTGGCTATAGAAATGTGTTTGGATACCAAAACTCAAGGCAATCATGATTAATAGTCAGGATAATTACTGCGGAAAATTAATGGAAAACACCAATGCCAGCTTCGACAGATTATGTAGTGTTATATATCCGAGCATACCTGTAAACCTTTCACAAAGCATTGATCAAAAGTAGTGTAGAAGTGAATCGTGTATGCAGCAAACTTAGTCTAAGCCAATCATGATGAAATGCAGTATATTAGGCATGCAGGGTGTTTAGAAAAGCTCCTGGTTGTTGAAGCCCTTTGCACAGTGCTTGTGACAGACAGAAAGGGACAGGCCAGCCAGGAGGGAGCCCTGGGTGAGTAGGTGTATATACTCCCACCCCTTCCTGCCTCATCCTGTCAGAAGCACGCTGAGATGGCACTTTCCCCCCACAGACTGAGGGATTGAAAGGATACAAAGTGCAAATCAGCTCCCTATCTCAGCTGGCAAGGGTTCATCTATCTGTCCATCACACTAGTCTACAAGCAATCTGCCTCTATTTATTCATAAATCCCACTCACTCTTTATTCATTGCAGCCATTTTGTTTCACAAGGTCCTTGGTGAAGCTCAGATGTGCCAACCCACACCACACACACACACAAACACCTTTTAAACTCCAGTGTAGGATTGCATCTCAGCCGTGGCATTTGCTGAAATTACTGAATGTGCTAAGAAAGGGATGTGATGCAGACTGATAATATGAGAGGAAATTGAGAAATAAACACTAAAAAGGAATCTTCCTGAGTCTCGCTGTGTAAAAATGCCTCCTACCATTACTGTAGTCGGAGGAAAAATAGCGTGCCAATTTCAAGAGCCCTGTTTGTGGACTTCCATCAAATTTATGGCTTCATTTATTATCTGTAACTGAGGCCTAAGACAAACTAAAAGGATGCATGACTTGACGCAGCACTCAGAGGATGTTGTCCTATTCCTGAATCAGACTGAGGATTGTAAAAATTAGCAGATTGTACACAACCATACCAGGAAGTAAATGAGATTATCATGCAAAAACATACTTCTGCATTTGAATGCCTTTTCACTGTGTTTTCAATAGGCTTTCCCCAGTAAATTATGAGGGTTTTTACAGTTTCCAGGTGCCTTTACCATATAAACACAGCTGCTGTATTTCACTCTGATGAGGTGTCACAATGTATGATGTACTGGTATTAGATAGCCACTGGTTGCAAGGCATGGCACATTGTTTTACAGTTCAATTTCACCCCGTCAGCAACCCTCTGATATCACAGCTGTTTGTTTTAGCCATGAGAAGGATCTTCGGCCTTGTATGACATGAGGGCATATTTTCTCAGCTTATCATCTAGATATCCCTCGCCCCCGCTGATTATGTTAGCGCCCAGTTTGTTATGGCAGGTTCTGTGGACTAAAGAACTCAAACAACTGACTGCCTTTTTTCCCTTCGTAGTTTGCTTAATGCCATTATGCGTCTATTTTTACAATGTTTAACCAGCCATCCCAACCCTTAGTCCAAGTCCCTGTCCAGGACAGTGGTCCTCAGTCATGATGCCCATGTCAAGGTAGATGGGTTGAAAGGGGCAAAGCCCAAGGTAAACATAGGTAAATGCGACACTAAAAGCACAAATACTCCTCACAGACAAGAATAAAGACATATTTCATATTATATCAGCCCCCTTTTAGCATTGCCTTTTACATTGCACTGACCAATTGAGATAGAGCTTCATCTCATTAGCATGACACACATATTCTCTGATACTTTTTCTCCTCCAACTTTCCTTGTTCTTGTTGCCTCCACTTGAATGGCCGAGCATCTTTGAGTAATGAAGTTCCACCCCCTGGCACAGCATCAGACTGAATCTTTTTTGCTGGGGCATCCACTTGCTTGTATGAATAAATTCTCTGTCAACAACATTAATCTACTCTGTAATTGGCTACCACTGCCACAGCAGCCCATGTTTTATGAGCAGGCCCACAATGAAAAGATTGATTCGCTTAAGCTGCACATTCAGTGGTGTAATCTAATGACATGGCTGTGTAAATAAGCACTGAGGGAGGCTTAAAGCACACGGCAAAGACCACCTGACTCTCATCAGGGTAAAAATTATACTGCCCTGTTTAAAACAGAAAAGAAAAAAAGTCAAGTTCATCCACTGGTGTTCATATATATATCTTATTCAATGTCTAATTTACATATTAAGCTACTTTACTATATGTGTAAATAGCTGCTTTAAACTGCTTTAAACTTTTTTTAAATTTATAACAGACTCAGCAATGCTTTTGTGTTAATATAAGTTGAATTTTCTAGACAATGACATATTACATCAGTCTCTAAACACAACAAAACTTTCGGTTTGTCATGTGAAAAAGTCACATGGATGCACATGATAAAATAAAAAATGGATTAATTAAATTTTTTTTAGCTTGGTCCCCTCTTGGGTAGTCAGTCCAATATTCTCTGAATACAAAAGGAAATTAAACTAAATAAGGAAATAAGGAAACTATTTTTCATGTTACTTTTCCATTCCAACAAGACACAACATGAAAATAACATACGTGTGTGCGTATACAGAGAGAGGGGGACTTATGTCATATAATTGTTATTATTATTGTTATTGTTCTTTCTAGATGATGTGCGATTCAGACATTAATTCAGCAACTTTGAAATTTTTTTTAATCAAAGTTTATTCATTTCCTGAAGCTTGTAAACCTTCTTGTAAACCTTTTTGATACAATTTATTTTTCTCAGCTAGAGGACTTGCATTACAGGACTCCTTTGCCTGTTGTTGCACAGTAGGTTGATGAATCCACAATCAGACTGTTTTTTTTATTTTTTTTAGCTTTTTTCCCTTTCGTCTTTTGAACTTTATTTGAATTTCAGTCTCTTTTTTTTGGTTTCCTTTGCTTTACTGCATTAATCCTGCATTTGCAGTGCTACTGTGGCAATGTGTCCTGTGACTGCTATGCCACTGTTAGAGCACTTTGGAAAACCCTCCACATCTAAAATGGACAATTTGGGGTTACTTCTACATCTAAAGCACAGTAGGCTCCTAACCAAGCATGGACATGTGATGATGTCTTCTCAATGCAACTTTGGAATATTCAAATAAGCATTTTGAGAAAAAGTTTATTGGACAAGATCAAATGCTTTGTTATTAAGATATTTTCTCCATCTATGCGCTGTAGGCACAAATAGCTGCATTGTAAGAGAGTGATGTAATGGTAAAAACATAGACGATAAGCATCTGGAGGAGAAACTGTAAAATATTTATCAACCTTGTATCTTACTTTGCATGGTTGATGTTGCTGAAAGGCATTAGCACCGTTCCGGTAGACCGGCAGCTGAACTGACCGAGTCTAACCCCATATCTCCATTTATGTCCTGTAGAAATATGTGTCCACAAGGACAGCTCACAGAAAGCAAGACAATTAAATTTAAAGTAAGGGACACAGCATGAATCTTTCATAAGTGCTGAAATGCACTTTAAATTATCTGTCTCTTATGAAAGCCTTTTTTGATTCAATTTCCATCTAAGAGCTTCTTTTGGTACTTTATGATTACAGATTGCTCCAGAAGACCTGTGGATGTAGATTGGAGGAGAATAGGTTTCAGCCCATTTGCAGTTCAGTGGGGCATGTCTGTGGACCTCTCCAAAATCTACTCTTAAGTTGGCTAAAATACATTACAGAAGCTCTCCTTTTGTGGTGGAATGAATCAAGATAATGGGGGACCGCAGATCCGGGCTGTCAACTCGGGGGCCATATTTATGGCTTAAGAGCTATTAGGCATTGGTCTGGTGTCAGTCCTGCCTGACAGACTGCTGCCTTGGGGTCATGGGACAGTCTTCGTTCCAAAAAAAGGCTCTGCAAAGAGACAACAGGAGTAGAATTTTCACAAATGACATATCACCTCTAGCTTTGTATCCCTTGGCTTTCTAAATTTGTTGAAGCCGCTTGGCTATTTTAATCCTGGTAAACACTATAGTAAATGAGGGCACACGTCAGAGTGGATTGCCTCTCATACAGGGCCGAGCTGATAGCTGCTGGTGTGGGTCATTTGGATGTGAAGACATGCCCTTCATCATGCCTGGGTGCCAACCCATCATACCCCCTTGTGATTACTGCTTCTGCAGTTTGCCTGAGGTTTCTGGATAGAGACAGTTGTCAACACCCTCTCCATCAATGTCTGTAAAACACAGTAGCAAAGTTTTTCTGTCCCCTTATCCGCATTGCTGCATTGAGTCAGGTTCAGTTATAGTGCAGAAAGATTTCTTCTTCTTCTTCTTTTATTCATGCAGAAAAGGTGCAGGTTTTCGCTGTCACCAGAACTTTGCTTCACTGTAAAGTGAATTGACAGTTTCCTGTCTGAAAATATAAAGTAGAATAAGACGTTTTCTAGCCTTCCTCAGTTCATTACATTCCCCAAGTTTGTGTTCAATGTTAGCGGACTAAAAGTGTCAGTGAATTATCTTTTCATTATCATGGATAGCATGATGTTTTGATCTGAAACTTCACCCATTGTGACTAGTCCAGGTTTGACTTATAACCTGTAAATTTACATTTAAATGATTTTTTTTGTTATTTCTTATGGTTAGAATACTCCATAACCAGTGCACGATGGATGTGCAGGCGTATTGCTTGTGAGACTGTCAACATGCACCTTTCACATGTAATTTTCAACCAACCCATTTAATGGAAAATACTGTACATACCTATTACTATGCCTACTAACTTTTTCTTGCTCTCACTTCCATACATCCCTTAATTATCTAAGCATCATGTGAGTCTGTGTTCCCTTTGCCTCAGTCATACCCTCAGGACTAGAAACAGACTGGACTTGCAGTCCAGTGAGACAGTGCCAGACAACAGCCAGGGGTTAATGCTCTGTGATGGCTCTGGGTGCATGACATCAGTATGGCTGAGTGAACATCATGTAAAAGCACAGTGATGCTAAGCACTGATTCTACACTGCATTGTTGGCCTTTTCACATGAAAATACCAAGGTAGAAAAAAAATTGTAAGTAAACAATGCAAAGGACTGTTTAGAATCATGTCTGTGCCCTTCAACTTTAATTTACCTGAGCAAAGTCAACTCATTTCTTCTTCAATGATAGTAATGAGACCCAGAGTACTTGGACTGTGAAACATCAGAGGGTGGTGGGTGTTAGTTGGCAGGAAACCTCCAGCAACAGAGCTCTCTGCTTGATCCCTGTGGCTCAGCTCCATCTGGCTATAAGCTGACCATGTTAGCAGCCGCAGCCTCATGGCTACTAAACACTGGCTTCTGTATGATAGCTAACGATGTCTTAGTCTTCAGTGAATCTTATTAAACACATTGAGGGCTAGCATAACCAAGAAAGACTGCCAGGGAGGGTATTACTGTAGCTGTTTAGCTCAACATACTTCACAAAAGCCAAAACAGCATATGCAGCTGAGTCACTACTGTCTAATGCACAACACAGTCAATGAAGAACGTGCAGATTAGAATGGTAATCTTTTGAAATATATTCCTAATTGTTGTTAAGTCGAATAATTTCTGCAACTGTCTGTGGACAGTCACCTGTTTTTATTGGTGACTGAGACATTAATGGACGGATTTCTGTGCAATGTCATTACAGAGATGCATGACTACTTGAGGGCAGAAAAGCAGTGCTCATCCTGGTTTGGGAGGCAGAGCCAAGCTCCTAAGCAGAAATGACAAGGAATCTAAATCTTCCAACCGGCAAAAAAAAAAAAGAAAGACAAAAAGAGGAATGAAAATTGTTCTGAGGAGATTGTTCCAAGAGAAGAATAAAATTCTGGATCCAGGGTATTATGAGGGTTAATTAGGGTCCCTCAAGTCCCAAAGGTTGAAACAAAATACATAACTGATCCATGTGTTATAAGACTTTATGTCTTATAACAACACAGGAAACATAACTATATGCATCTATTGAATTGAATTTTGTATGCTTGTAGATTTTTCTTTGTGTAAACATTTCACTTTCTTTTGGGCACTCAGCATCACATGCTATAAGTGAGCTATTACTCAGTCATAAATATCCAGCCAACCATATAATAGAATAGAATAGAATAGAATAGAATAGAATAGAATAGAATAGAATAGAATAAAACTTTATTGTTCACCGAGGTGGAAATTTGGCTTCGGTTCACCAACAAAAAGAACAATACTAAAATACCAAAGTTGACAAATACAGACAAACAACATTACATTAACAGCCGTTCAAGTCACTACATGTGGATTGGTCACTTGGTTGTGTTAAAGGTCCAGTGTGTAACAAATTCACCTTTCTCTTAATAAAAATCAAGTATTGCTTTAATAAATACGTATTTTACCGACATCTAATCACAATCGCATTCTCACCAAAATGTTATCGTATCTTAGAAAGAGTTGTTTATAGATACATAAGGTGCACTGCCCCCACTAAAGGCGGCCATGTTGGATCACCATCTTTGAATGCATTAGCCCGAATGGGGTTAAACTTGTCAGTCTTATGCATTTCAGCTGTGAGTCCCTGTGTGTTTCCGGGTGGAGGGGGAGAGGAGAAACAAGCAAAGACGACCATTCAACTTACTGTTTTCAACTGAAATGGAGGATAATCCAAATACTTTGCCCCGTTAGAGGGAGGAAAATATCCAAGATACGAAAACTAAATAACAGGGGGAAGACAATAGTCTACATTGGTATAATGTTATACCAGATAAAGAAAATTCCTGAAGCAGATTGATTATAACAGAGAGGCTAATTTATTCGGCTAGCAGAAAAGTTGTGACACTCCTGTTTTGAAGTCCCTCTGTTTCAGGGCAGAGGGCTGCTCCATTAGATGATCTCTGAGTCTGCAGGCCTCGAAAAACAACATAGAGAGCTTATAACCTATCGTCATCAATAACAAAGCAGAAGTATCATTATATAGTGGTATAGTATAGTGGTAATAACGTGCTTAAATGACAGGCGTCAGAGAACTCTACTCGGTTGCTTGCATTCAATTAGCACACCACTAGATGGCGGTCATTCTTACACACTGGGCCTTTAAGAATGCCGATGGCATTAGGGATAAAAAACTTTTTTTTAAAAACCCTTGGCCAGAAGCCTCTATAGTGCCTCCCGGATTGCAAAAGTTTGAACTGATTAAAAAGAGGGTGGGAGCTATCTGCTAGGATTCACTTAGGATTCTGCTAGGATTCCTCCCTGTCCTCTCAGTATAGATGTGGGTCAAGAATATTGTCAGGATCTGGTCATTTCATACCATAACAACTAGTAACTTTTTATTTTAATTGATGTGGTCTAACAATGTAATGTAATTAATAGGCTCCAGCTATCTTCCAGAAGATAGCTGTCACTCATGTCTTATAAAGCATACACTAAGTGCAAGTTCTATTTAATGTAGCAGGTTGTAAAAATGTTCATGTTGTGAATATTTTTGTTAATTTAGCCTACTGACGCAAACAGTACCACCAAGCAGCTGATACAGTAATTTATTTGAGGATCAAAAATGTATTCCACTACCGGAAGACTGCACATCCCACAATGTTTATGAGCAAGAAGCTTGAACATTGGATAATATATTGCTATTCAGATGTTAAGCTAACTAAAATTAGCCATCATAAGGAAATAGCATCATAACTCTTGAGTGCACTAAAATGAGCGACAAGTATTTTTCTTTTTGTCTCAAGTGTTTGCTAATTTGTCCTTTGATCTGATTTTAATGGATATCTTCCAGAAATTGTCTTTGGTTACACTTTGAAATGTGTTATTTCCATCTGTGTATCTCATCTAACTCACAGCTACTTTATCTTATTATTCAAATGAATCCCAATTCTCGCCTGACTTTTGTGTGTAGTAGTCGAGGGCCATATGTTATCACACCCTCATTCCTGAACAAAAGTTATACAATTGCTAAAGCTGTCAAGCAATTTTCTATGCTGGAGGTATGCAACCTCCAGCATCCGTCCTGTTACAAACGGTGACGTGCCACGCTGATAGCCTTAATGAGCAGTTCCGTGTGCTCCCAGCCATCCCATAATGAAATTTGCTCAAGGCGGAACAGACCGGAGAGGCTTGGCAGAACATTGAGGCATATGGCGGAAACAGCCGTGATTTCCATGGCAGGTGGCTGGATGCTGCAGATAGGTAAAGGGCTCAGTCACCCAGAGCCATGGCCCTGATGGAGAGTGCTGGAAAAAGAACCTCCTGAAAGTGCTGCTGCCCCTGCCAGAATGCTGACTTGCCCTGTATGTTTGATCACTTGTGTCATGTGTGGCATTTAGATACAGTAGAACAAATTAAATTGAAGCAAAGTGGAATACGATTAATACTTACAATGATAGATGTAGACCACAGAGATTGTTTTATGTGGAGCAGCGGAGTAAAAAGAGGACTAGCATGATTAAGAGTCTACCCCGTCTCCTGTCCCTCTGCATCTCATATGTATTTCGTAAAGAAGCATAAAGAAGGACAAGCAAGCTGGGCCCCTTGTTAGGCTGTTTCATCAATCTCTTGAGCACACTTCAGAGGGAAACCAAAAAGAAAAAACACCCCTGTTTTTTTAATTAGTTAGTAAATTTCCAGGCTTTCATTGTTCAGTTTTTATAGAAATGGAGCCCTTTCCTCGTGAGAAGCGTCAGCAGAGGCATGGGATCACACACACAAATGTGCACATTTTTTGGGCATTTTGTACAATGAGTATTTTGCACACTGTATTCATGTCAGCTTTTGTGTATTTATTCGATGCAGCAAAAGGAATAAAATGGAATTAGGGTATGCATGCACAGAGTCATTCCTTTGTCTTTAAACTGCTGAAACAAGGAAATCCCATTAAGTCCTGAGTCCCTTCTGTATCAATGCAAAGCACACATGTACACAAAAACTGCACTGACTGAAAGACTGGAGTATTCATGTGACATATTGTACATAAATAACACTTTTTGGCTTAGAGCAATCAAAGAGTTTCAATTCCCACAGTGACCGACAAGCACCATTGTAGTTTGCAGTAACTAATAATGCAAATAAAGGAAATTGATTAGTCGAATTCTAGATACTTTATATTTTTTTCCTCTTAGGATGCGAAAAATGGATTTTACTCCTGTTTTTTAATTAAAACTTGTTTTGTATCATCAAAGGCACAAGCCAATCCTTCTGTGTATGCTGTAACTTCTGTGTTGTGGTACTGTAGCTTGTTTGGCCATGTATGCAAGTGAGTGCATCTTATTTCCTCTGGAGCATTCAGACAATGACTGATCAGTCTGATGTGTGTGTTTTTCCTTGTGGCAGAGAGCCCTACAAACTGCAAACAGGTACCAAGTCAGATTTTGTTGTTGATTGCATTTGTATAGGTATTTTTGGAGTTTCTTGCACTCCTCTGCACCATCAAGTATGTTAATTTGTAAATTCAATTTTATATACATTTAACCACAATACCACTATGTACTGTATACTCTAACATGGCTGAACAAAGGTGTTACAAGAAGAGATAATAGAATAGGAAAGTTGTGGATAAAACTAACCACTAAATTATCTTTCTGAGCCACTTAGGTGGATGTGAAACCTATTCTTCAGTTCATTTTACTGAAAGGATTTACAAAGAAACGTGCTACAACACATTGTGATGCCATCACTGATCACATGCACTTATCCCTACAGTATATGGCCTCCTGGTTCTTGCACCTAGCAATGAAATACAAAACAAAATGGCAATGCAGACGTAAGCTACTGAGCAGATCTATTTGTCACCTCTCTGAAAGCTCAAGGGGCAAAATGCAGGATCATCTTTTCTCTATCTCTCTTTCTTTGCTGTTTTCACTCCTGATAGTGGCAGATCTTTATCAAGCTGCCGTAGCCTTGACTCCTGTCACCGTAACTGGCTATGCTCTCCTTCATCACTCAGGCCTGTTGACAGCAGAGTGGCAGCTGGACAACCCATTATGAAATGACCTTGGTCTAGTGTCAGTGGGGCCACAGTGCTGCTGAAACAGTAACACCCCAAAGTGAGTAATTTTCTCTCCATAGGTCAGCAACTTTGCTGGTGGACAATCTCCTGTTGTAGATAAAGGTGGGGAGGGGGTGCAGCCATTAGGAGTCACTAAGGCGATGGAAAGGGGAAGAAGGGCTGGCCATGTGAGTTAACTCCCAGGTGAAAAACTGTAGCGAGGACAGCAGCAGCCATGCCGATAAAGCAATGGACTGATTTGATCAAGCAGAAGGAATAGATTAAGAATCCAACTGTATCTTTTTCCAAGTCTGTTTGATTAATGCATGCATTTATTTATCGCCTAACCACTCTCGGTTTTATTAAAGCCTCGAGAGCGCTGTTTGTTTTTTCCTCATAGCAGAGAAAAAGGACCATATTTCCCTATTACCTGTTAGAGGAAAAGGAAAGTTTTTTTTTTTCCTGCAACTTATTTATAGCATGAAATAAGTTCATAAACTCTTCCGGACAATTTTGGAGTTACTTGAAGTCTATCGGGAGATATTTACTGTAGATCTGTCGCACAGGCGTACATACCCATTCATTGAAAGTCGTCATTATCTGCCACAAAATGCCTTCATTCCACCAGTGTTTAGTTATTAGTTGCTGTACTATCCCTTTGTGCCTTCAGAATGGCTTTGTTGTCAGCCGAAACCATACATATAGAGACACAAACCGGCTACGATGACGACACTACATAAGAAAGTGCCTATGATTATGCTGTTGCCCCGACAACGCCAACGCAATGGATCTAAATATCTAAATATAACCCGATAAACTTCAAGTAACTCCAAAATTGTCCGGGTGAGTTTATGAACGTATTTCATGCTATAAATAAGGTCCAGGTAAAAAAACAAAAAAACATACTTTTTCCTTAAGTAAAAACACTGTGCTGCAGCAATTATATTTAGTGCAGCTTCAGTTCGGTGTTGAGCCTTTAAACTGTTTTGGTGACAGTATGAACAATTTTCCTGTGGCGTCAGGCATCCTGCTTTTACCGGTGTTTCATCTTCACCGCCATGAAGTGTTTGGCTCAATACAAACACTTGTAGCTCTGGTTTTGCACTGCTAAAGATACTGTGGTGTGATCTCTTTCATAGCTGGGAGGATCTATGAGGGATACCATGAGGAATTTATTGTCTTTTCTTGTTCAAATAGCCCTCAGTACAGTACAGTCCTAGAACTTGAACATGCAGCTTAGGAGAGGATGTATTCTGTTAAATGCATACATTAGGTCCTTGGGAAAATCCTCTCTGGATGTCTCGGTCTATACTGTAGCAACCTCACTTTGTAACAAAGCCTGTAGGGTATATGAATAAGTTTGGGGTAGCTGTAAGCCAGTATTGCAAGAAAGTGTATAACTGAACAGCAGCTTAAGTTATGATTTAAGTTCATTTGATTGCATGAGAGAACAAAAGCAGATACAGCTGAAAATAAATCCTGTAAAGCAGAGGAATTAAAGATGCCATATGTAAGAATTATGTCTCATCTTTATTATTAAATGGTGCTGATATGCTACAAGACATTAAAAATTATGTT
>JAPMNP010656289.1:0-12708 GCA_029874935.1 Atherina boyeri | reverse complement strand
ATTTGATTGTATGAATGTCAAACAATACTATTAATTTCTGTCTTTTTTCCAGCTCCACCTGTGTTTATAAAATCACCTCCAACTTTTGTGGAGGTTCTACTCGGAGACTCACTGACTCTCAGCTGTGGCGCCCATGGCAACCCCCGACCAACTATTGTCTGGCATAAAGATGAGAGTCCAATTGAGAAACATGAAAAAATAAAAGTGAGGCACATTAACAGATGGCATTTACAGTGTTCTAATTAAATACTTTTTAATTAGCATTTTCTGCTGGAGCCTGAGCTTTGATGTTTCTGTGAAGCAAATTGCTTTGTTGTCCTCTCATGACTGCCACATGATCTTCATCCACCTTTTGTCTTTGTCTTTGATCATCATACCCTTTTGCCCTTGCCCCGTTTTAGGTGCTCAATGGAAGCTTGTCTTTGGCCTCCGTCACAAGAAATATTTCAGGAGTGTATAAATGTCACGTGTCCAACTCTGAGGGGAACCTGACCCACTACACACAGCTGCAGGTCCAAGGTCAGTGTTGAGCTTTCAACCATCAGGTAGATAAAATCTCTGCATATCTTGTGTTAAGCAAATGCACTGACATCTAGTAACAAATAACTTTTTCTTTTAGCTCAAGAAAGATTTATAGTTTTGAGACAATGAGTTGGTTGAGTTTGAGAATCACGGTTACATAGGGATGTCTTTACTGCCACCTACAGACTGCTCTGTAGGTGGCAGCAGCCTGCTTTGCAATGATTTAACTGCACTCTTTCTTTTCTATGCCATAATTCCAAAAAGGTCCACCAATCATCATCATTTCCCCAGAGGACACTACTCTCAACATGTCCCAAGATGCAGTTCTGCAATGTCAGGCCGATGCCTATCCTTCAAACCTCACCTATGAGTGGTCGAAACAAGGACAGAATGTTTACCACATTGAGTGAGTCCACGTCTTTTAAAAATTGTAAAGCTATTTAAACATAGTTGACATATCGTATTTCTCACATACTCAAACATAATACTGACAGCAATGTTTAAAGGAATCAGTCAGGTGTTTTTTCAAAGCATGCAGCTAATGCAATCAGCTCTAATTAGATTATTTATAAGACAATTAAATCATTTGATCATGAGCACGCTTTGAACCTGAGACAAAGGAGATTGTTGTTTAGATTAAAGTGCCGCCTCCCCAAGTTATAGATATTTATATAGTTTAAAATGCATAATATTTTCTGTCGTTTGGCTTTAGGTCCCTTAAATCCAGGGTGAAGATTTTGGTGGATGGAACACTATTGATCCCTAATCTCATCCCAGAAGATGCTGGCAACTACACCTGTATCCCAACTAATGGGATACTGACCCCACCCTCAGCTTCAGCACATCTAAAAGTGAAACGTTAGTCTGTTTTCAGCTTATTTTTTGTAACCCTGCAGGTTACAGTTGCAGGGTGTAATTGCTTCTTTCAGCACGTCTTCAACAAGAAACAGTTACTTATTTTTTTCTGATGAATTTTTCCTGTCATTTTAGACCCTGCACGCGTAGGTCGAATGCCTCGGGAAACATACTTGCCAGCCGGTATGGAAGGGGTAATTATCTGCCCCGTTCAGGCTGATCCTCCTGTCCTATATGTCAACTGGACCAAAGACGGAAATAATTTGAATCTTGACAATGTAAGATGTGTACTTTGGAGTTAAAGTATGTTAGAGATTTTCGCCTGGAATTAATACCTGGAATTAATGTCTGCCTTTCTCTTTGTGTGTGTGTTTTTGCTTTGTAGTTCCCAGGTTGGATGGTGAACTCTGAGGGTTCCGTTTTTATAACAACATCCAATGATAATGCTGTAGGCATGTATACCTGTACTCCTTATAACAGTTATGGCACCATGGGCCAGTCTGAGGCCACCAAAGTCATTTTGCAGGTGAGGCCGCTCTTCTTGACTATGTCTTTATGAGAAAAGGCTTTCCTTTCAGTGTATGTAGCAATACTGAGTTAAAAGGCTCCATCTCTGTTCTAGGACCCACCATCATTTCGAGTGCCTCCTCAGCCTGAGTATCTCCAGGAGGTCGGCAGAGAGTTAATCATCCCATGTGAAGCCAGTGGAGACCCTACTCCAAATATCACCTGGAGCAAGGTATAATACATTTTCTACTTCTATAAAGAATCAGAACAAATCTGATCCTTTACTTCAACTTACTGTTGCCCTTCCTCACAGATTGGTCCTACTCCTCGTTCCCCGTACACCGTGTTGTCTAACGGCTCCCTCTTGCTGCAGCCGCTGAGTAAAGATCATCATGGGGGTTGGGAGTGCCTGGCTACTAATCGTGTAGCAACCGTCAGTGTGGGCACTGTGATCATGGCATTGGGTAAGTGGGTCAATTTTAGGCACAATTTGTATCTGCAAACACTTAAAATTACATGTGACACTTAAATGTAATATATAGTTTTAGACTTACAAAGGTCTTTTTCTGATCTTCAGGCACCAGTCCTCATGTTGTGTCCTTAGTGACTGTCACCACAGAGATGAACCAGGCCAATGTGTCCTGGGTCCCAGGCTTTGATGGGGGATTCACCCAGAAGTTCACTGTATGGTCAGTAACATGAAAAAAAATCCTCTGACAAATGTCCCTGCCACCAACAGCAGTCATGACCTGCCTTTGTGTTTTGTAGGTTCAAGCAGACATCCAGGGGGAAACATGAATGGGCGTCTTTACCTGTGCCAACATCCAAAAACTACCTGCTTGTGACAGGATTACTTGCTGGCAGTGGCTATCAGTTCAGTGTTCTACCTCAGAATAAACTTGGCTCAGGACCATTTAGTGAAATTGTTTCAGTGCGAACAAAAGGTTTGTGCCGCTAAACTCATGAATCATTTTGCACCATCGGGTTCTTAATGTCATTTTGTAAATTTTGATTTCTAATTTTGAATTCTATTGGGTTGTCTTTTCAGCTGTGCCAACAGAGGAACCTTCATCTGTCACCACTCTTCCAACCCTGGATCCTCCCACATTCCTGTCAGCCAACCGGACTCGAAGAGGGATTCTCCTCCAGTGGCTGCCTCCTGAGGCTCCGCTCTCTCCACTGACAGGTTATGTGCTGCAGGCCTGCCGGAATCAGGGCCAGTGGGTTATCATAAGCAGCAACATAACTGCCAATCAAAGTGAACTTTTTGTGCAAGGACTGTTTAGGGTAATGATGGGTTATTACTTAATCCAAGCTATAAAAGCACCTCATCACAAGAGCATTAGTTATATGATCGTACACATACAATGTCTTTCTCTCAGGATTCCAGTTATGATCTAAGGCTGATGTCTCGTAGCAACAAAGTACTGAGTGAACCGAGTGAGCCTGTGAGTGTATCCACAGCAGGTAAGGGTTTTTTTCCCTAATAAATCACCTACACGTGGATATTAATGGATATTTAAAAAGTTATTTCTGTTTCTTGAAAATGGACATTGTGTGGTGTGATTACAGGACTGGAAATTTACCCCCTGCAGCCAAGTTTCCTAGAGGTCATCCCTGAACCACTGCTGGCTGGTGTGTTAGGAGGAGTGTGCTTTCTGTTTCTGGCTATCATCCTGTCTTTGGTGACAGCATGTTATATGAGTAACAGGAGACAGCGTAGACGCAGAAAGAAAAGACAGGGTAAAGCATATATTATTTTCCTCAGTGAATGTGAGATTATTGTTAAAACTGTTGTCAGGAGGGAAAATTTCACCCATTTAATCTTTCTATGCGTCTCTCACACATTTGCAGACCTGCCAACTGCTTTCCAGAAAAGCCCATCTCAAGAGTAAGTGTCAAGATGTTTAATACGCATGCACATTGTGCACTACTTTTTCAGGGTTCTGTTATAAATCTTGTTTTTATTGTACATTTTGTTTTGATATGAATCGATACATTCTCCCATACATTTCATTTACAGCATTTATGTTTGACGTTGAATTATTACACCTGGTGAAAGCTTTTTTTTTTCTTTTCCTATGTCATTCTCAGAGCTCGCTCACCTTCTCGCAGCCCGGACAGTGTCCTCAAGTTTAAGCTATGTCCACCTCTTCCCTTCTTTCCCAACAACTCCTCCTCACAATCTGATCGGTCCTCCTTTGATAAAGGTAGCCGTGGGGAATATAACGACCAGCGAAGACAACTCTTGTCTAACTCTTCTCCGCCGCCTCATTACACGCTCTTTGAAAGCCACCTGGGCTCTCAGTCGCCCTCACCAACCGCTCTTGAGTCCATTTCCAGAGGTCCAGATGGACGCTTCATCGTCCAGACGCTGCCAGAGGGTTTGAGTCCTTCCAATAAGAAAAAAATGAAGAAGGATCCACCGCAAAGCAACGGTGGTGTGAGCAGCTCAGGGAGCAACAGGACATCATTGAGAGATTCTCCTAAGTCAAGCATTTTGAGCTCAGAGAAGGATGAGAGGAAGGAATCTCCTCTCACTGTAGATGTACCGGAGTTGAACAGGCCTCCTCTTTCTCCTGGGAGAGTACGGGCCATGGCCAGAAACTTCTCCCGTCATGGCTGCTTTTATTCTGATGACGAACAGGGCTCTGAGACTCTTTTGGAAAGAGCCAGCTTTTATTCAGATAACAGTGAGAAAAAACCCACTGATTCTCTGAGAAGGTATCGCATGCCGGGCCACTCTGAAGATCTGTTCCAAAGTGTGGGGAGGAGAAAAAAGCTTCTTGATAGAGAAAGAGCACTTAATTCAGGCTACCAGCCCATGGAGAGTCAGCTGACTGATGAGAGCACCCTGGTCTCACACCTTGAGGGGGAGCTGGATACTGTTGATAAGTGTGCCCAACTGGCAAAAGAGAGGGAAGAAATTGAGAGGGAGTTAAAAAATTACGTAGATGATCAAAGACTTTTTAGTCGAGAAAGAGAAGAGCCTCGGTCTAAGAAAACTGAAAGCCCTCAAAGGGATGCAGCTAAACAGGAGGAAGAGCCTGTGTGGAAGCTGCAAGATGTTAATATCAGACAGAAAACCAGGCCTTCTGGTGTAACAAGCAGGGTTTCTGACTACAGGAGGGCATGTTACTTTGGCAACACCAGCAGTCCCCTGGACCGACTCTCTGCATCCCGCATACAGTGGGATGTTAGCCCGGTTACATCCGTTTCCAACCTCATTCCAGTTCAGAGCACTCATGAGACGTCATCGCCTGTGTCACATCCTCGCACTTGTAGGGAAACAGAGGACTCTCTTATTGTGGATTCTTCCCGTTCTCCAGTAACACAGAACACATCTCTCCCCATGCTCTCCCCTGATGTCACCTCTGAAATTTCTACTCTCGGCCTAAAAACACCAGACAGAGCCAGGCCATTGACTGAACAGAAAAATCCAGATATATGCATAAAGGTCAACACTGAGAAGGACAAAACACAGGACGGAGATGCTGATTTGAAGTCTAGAGATTCTTTGGCTTATGCAGGCCTTCAGCTTTGGGATTCAGCTGCCAACAGTTCCTCAGCCACTACTGAGAAGCCTGCAAGTTCAGCTTCTCAATCACATAATCAGACTGGTAGAACTGAAGTACGTTGCACTACCACAAGGGATCCCAGTCCATCTAGTTATTCTACCTTACCTTATGAACATCATGAAGCAAGAGAAAAGGCCAAAGACACAGACACTCAGGGCTGCAGTGACCAACGCAGCTCAGCTTTTTACTCCGAGTTGGAGAGAGAAGGTGTCAGAGCACGCTCCAGGAGAAGTGACAGGTGTCTTTTCTCTGATAGTCCTAGTCCTATCTCAACTTTAACTTTAGTAGAAGAGGTGGAGAGTGACCAGTCTCAGTTTTCTGTGCCCAGAATGTCTGACTCCTTTAAAACTAAACCTGAAGCCCCATCTCCCAAAATGTCCCCTGTACAGACAAGTGCAATTCTTGAATACCTGAGCCTTCCGGGTTTCATTGAAATGAGTGTGGATGAGCCTGTAGAAGAACCTCAAGTCTCAGATACTACTAGACAAACCTCAGAACTAAAGGCAACAATATCTGTGGTTGCAAAGCCTGATGTAGTTCCAAAAAACTGGGAGGTTCATGTTCAGGAAACCCCAAAAACCAGTTCAAACTGGCAACAAACTCCCTCTGTGAGTGGTGCAGAGAGCAGCTTTAATCCTAGTAAAAAACAAGGCAGTAGACGCCCCCCCCACGCAGAAACCAGAGTAAGATTCCCCGATGACACAAGGTCATCCTCACCTGGCCTGGAAAAAACTAGCAAGCAGCTCTATGATGAGAAAACAAGAATTCGAGCAGGTTATGATGGAGCAGATAGGCCCGAGTCCAGACTTGGATCAAGATCAGCTCACACCTTGTTCAGTACAGCCAAAGGCATGGCAGATATAATGTCAAAACATTCTCAGAGTTTTGCAGACAGTAGGGAGTTTTCATCCGAGCAATCCCAAAGACAAGCCTCTCAGGGAAGCAGGACTAATAATATTGTGTCACGGATAAGTCAAGCTCCCGTGCCATTTCTTAGGAAATCCTTAAGCATAGGTCCCTGCAGGACTCTCTCAGGCATGGGGCAGCCTCGTCCTTTCCTTAAGAAATCCATCAGCTTAGGCTCACAGAGGTGGGAACACTTTGAGAGTCCAAGAACATATGTTTCTGAGACATGTTACTGGGATGAATTCCCAAACCCAGATGTCAGAGTGAAGTCCTATAGTTTAGGCCGAATACCGTCTTCCCTCCCCAGGCCAGGCCCCTCCTGGAGGGAGTATATTCCATTCAGGCGCCCCAGTATGGGGAGCTTAGAAAGGCCCCTTCATGCACATAGATCTTTAGCTGGTCCTTCCTACCTCACTCCCTCTATGTACCCACCCAGACAAGCTTCAGTCTCGCCGGTGCTGGAGCCCTCAGATCCACGTCGTCAAGCCACTATTTTCCCTGAGTCCTCCAGGTGGTCTCCCTCTTATCAAGATACCCTAAGGTCTGCCCAGCATCAGTATGTCCCCATGCCCACTTCCATCCCTGTCCCCCAGTACCAGCACTGGCCAGGATCCAGAGTAGAAAGCTCGAGACCCGTGGACTCCAGGAGAGGTCCTCCGAGGTCCTACCTACCCAGGGGCATCAGCTGGCCCTCCCCTTACTATGCCCCGTTTCCACCAAGAGAGGGAGAGAGCTACAGGCAGCCAGACAGGATGATGGGAAGGAGCAGGGACACTGAGATTAGGGAGGGGGGCAGGGCCAGTTATGCCAGTCAGAGCAGCGGTAGAGGGAGTGCTGGTCTCTTCCGACAGTCCCTGTCCATCACTCCCACACTGCTCAGCTCCCCAGAAACCACAGAGGAAAATGAGCGGTACAGAGCTGAGATGGAGTTGCCTGAGAGGAGAGTCAAAAGGTGAAACACTCCCCCCACACACATACCTGGAATGAAAAACACACTGGAGTATCCTCTCTACAGATGGATTTATTTATGTTGCCAAAATAACTTTTATCCTGATGCTTTTCTTTCTTGTCTGATATATGTTGTATGACCACTTGTTCTGTGTATTTCATTAGAAGGAACACATCAGTAGATGAGAGTTACGAATGGGACTCTGCTGATGTCTGTGTGGACTCGGAGGTCCTGGAGGCTACAAAGTTTGGTCAATCACAAACAGGTTTTCAGAGAGGCAGGGGGGAAATCAGATATGATCAGACTCGTGGCCTCCAGGATCAGCGACAGAAAGGTGATGATTTCTTTTATATCTTCCATGTGTTTATGCGATCACAATTTCTTTTGTAAATATTTTAAAATGTTGCATGTTTCATTGTGACCGTAAAGCTTGATGTGATGGTGCTGCATGTGTTCGTCTTGTGCCCTAGCGCTGTGATTTTTGTAAGCTCATTCCATGATATTCCCATCCATGCCTTTCCTGTCCCTGATGCCGCCCCAGGCCCGTCTCCCCCAGTCAGCCCACCAGTTTTCAACCCTCCTCGCTGCAAGTACAGCCGCTCCCTAAGTGAAGCGCGCTTCAACGCTCTCCGCCTGGAGTACCAAGAGTACAGGCGGGCTCAGGAGTCCGTCTGTTCCCGTGAGCCCTGCCTCACCCCTGGCCACGATTCAGACTCTGACTCCAGCTCAGCACTGCTGTAGCAGCTGAACCCGGTCCGTTACTCTGCTTGTCCCTCTTTCCTCCTTTTCTCCACCTCTCCACTGCTCACCTGCTTGAATCCTTTTTCCTGCCTGCTGCTGTGCATGCTGTGAATTGATGCATGCTTAAACCTTTGCTGTTCAGTTTGTTATCAAAATGTTTAAACCTGTCATTTCCTGGGTATTTTCTAATCCCATTGTTCTCTCTGTCATTCTCTTTCACAGGTACATCTAAGAGAGATACCAAATAGCATTTAAGCTGATTGGACGACAGCACTGTGGTCCAGGACACTGGAAACCTTTAAGTTTATATTTTCTGTTACAACAGTTGTTATATGCCATCAAATGTGATACCACGGCTCCTTGTTGGTTTTCAGATGTATTCTTTTTTTTTTGTGTGTGTTTTTGCTTCACATAAAGAAGCAAAGCAGGACTTATTTATCTTTATTTTTCTAAGAAACCGGTGCCGCTGTATATTGGGAATTTTGTTTTTAAACCTCGACAATCAGGCACACAGACATGAAATACTCATGGAGACCAAGAGCGATTCACAGTTCAGAGCTGAGAGAGGCCTGCTTTATAAAATCAGCAACATACAACATTATAATAGTTGTTTTCAAGTTGATGCTGTTTGCATCTGAGACTCCACTAAAGTAATAATAAAGGATGCCACTGACAATTATGTAGGTCTGCATACAAGGTTATATCTGTGTGATCTGGTTGCATCTGTAATGGTGCCTGTGATACCAATCAATAGTGCTCAGCTATTTTCCTCTGAATATGACATCATCTTTAAATTTCAGTACAATGAAGTCACGTTAATAGGTAACTTTTACCAGAATTGGGCGGGAAAATTTTGTTCACTTGATGCTGTTATTTACCTGTTCAAGGCTGCCTGGAATAATTTCCTGTTTCATAACCTGCTCTGTCCCATTAGCGTCTCAGTATTTGTTTAAAGTGTACAGATGTTTATATGTAGTTTATTGTGAATTAATTTAGTTGCTGTATAGCAAATTCATTCCTTTCATTTCATTGATTGAAAGAAAGCTACTTTACTCCACCTGAATCCGTCAAAACCTAACTCTGTGATCAGAAACCCACCCTGAAAAAACTTGATAAGAAACACGTGAAAAATGACTTTTGCCTTAATTTTTTTCATTTTATAAGTTCACTAGAGGAAGTAACAGGACAGTGTAAAGGTCAATCTGACAAGCTATAATTAAACAGATGTGGTCAGAGGAATACAAATTTACTGAACTCTTCTCTTTTTACCCATTGTGATTATTTCTGTATATTTATTAAGATGAATGAAAATATGCAACGTTTACATTTCACATCATTGATGTGAAGGCAACACTGTGAATATTGACTTGTAATTCTGTTTTTGGATTACAAGTCTGTTATGAATTTTGTGCCCATTACCCCACTGTACATGGCTTTCCTCTTTCCTTTTTACTGATATATAACAGAAGCTGGTTTTGTAAGTCACCTAAGAAACATATTTTAAGGATATATTTGTAGCTATACTTTGAGACAACATTTGTACTGTTTTTGTTTATTTTCCCAGATGAAAAACCTCATGTGGAGTGAGTAGCATTTCTAACGACAGCTTTGGATGCTTTGTACAAAGTGGAAAATTTTATATCTTGCCACCTGGTTGTTTTTGTCATTTTTATATGTTTGTAATGAATAAATTGTTATATACTGAATGCACTATACTGGAGAGCGTTGATTTGTTTTTTTTAGGCTTATGAAGAAATCCATTTATGCATGTAGTTGATCTTTTAATTAAAGGTATGGCGGAAGATTTTCTTGAAATTCGGGAAAGAAAAAAAAACCAAGATATAAACTAAGGAAGTTATGTGCACATAAAGAGAAAGGAGGGTTGGGCCTCCCAGATCTTAGAATGTATTATCTGGCTTTTGAGGTGGCCAAAATAGCAAGGTACTGGCAAGTTCCAGAGGATAAAGCAGACTGGATGAAAGTGGAAAAGGAGATATGCTCACCATTCCATCCCATAAGTATTATCTCAAAAGAGGGCTAATATTACAAATCCCATACTTTTACATTCGAAAGATGTTTGGAGCAGAGTACATAAAATGTAAAAACTTAAACAGACTTTACAGAAGTATTCATCATTGTGGTATAATCCTGATGTTTGTATTGGGAAGAAATCTGTGTATTGGATACAGTGGCACTCTAAAGGTTTAAGCACCATTAATGATCTATTTGAGGAGGGGGTGTTTTTATCATATAATCAGCTGATGCTTAAATTTAATTTGGAGGGAAAAGAAAACTTCTGGATATTTTTACAAATAAGGAGTTGTATTATCTCAAAGCACACAGTGTTGCTGGTAATATGGTGACAGACTATATGAAACTTCCACTTAGTAAACTAAAAACATCACAGTTTTACTTAATTCTACCCTTAATAGTTTATTTATTTATTCATTTATTATTTTTTATTTTTAACCTTTTGCTGCTACTGTAACAGCTGGAATTTCCCGCAAATGCGGGACTAATAAAGGAATATCTATCTATCTATCTACACACCATCTAGATTGTATAGGATGGATCTACTGGGGGATAATTTGTGTTGGAAATGCAAAAAGGAAATTGGAACTTTTCTTCATTGTATGTGGGAATGTGTTTTAATCAGATCTTTCTGGACTCAGATTCTAAATATTTGAAGTAACTGGCTTGGAGCAGAAACCCCCACAAATCCAGAGCTTTGCTTACTGGGAGATAAATCTGAGTTACCTAATATAACTAAATGTTAATTATCAGTAATTTTGGTGGGTACACAACAGCTTGTCGAGTCATTTTAAGACACTGGAAGGCATCAGAATCTCCACAGGTGAAAGAATGGGTCTGTTCGATGACAGAAATGGCATCCTATGAATGTAAGCGGTTGCCAGGGGGGAGGGGGTGTGCCATTGGGACAGGTTCATAAATGTGGATAATAATAACCCCCTCTAGAATTATGTTTTGTTACTGTTTTTTGTACTGTTTTTGTTTTGCTGAATGGAGATCCTGTAATTAGGTATACCCCAGTAGCATGTCTACTGGGGTATATGTGGTTGCATGTTTATGTATGAAGATATGCATTCACCTTTTGTATTTGTTGCCTTTTTATTTATTCTTTTCATTTATTTATTTTATAATTTATTTATTGATTTATTTTTCTTTCCTTCTTCTTTTGTTAATGTACTACTTTTGAAAACATGTTAAGTTTTCTATGTACCAGCCCTTGAAAAGTTCAATAAAAACTTGAATTATATATTAAAAAAAAAGAAATCCAGGAAAGAACCGCCCTCTCCACTTTTAAAAAAGATGTGCATGTGCAACACTGGTCTTGTTTCTCTCTTCTGAGGCCTTTTTGTTCTTCTCATACGCTTCAATGATACTTTTTGAAAGTGTGCATGCACAAAAAGCAAAAACTATCCTAGGAAAGAGCACGTACGACATTATTACGTAAAATTCTCCAGAATGATTGACAATTACTGTAGGAGGACCAATCGTCTTGATGATCCACCCGGAAGTAAAACATCCTCCGCCATACCTTTAAGTCTTCTTGTTGCCTGTTCCAAATTTGTGCATGCATATGACTAAAACATCAGATTTTCAGACACTAACAGCAGGTGAGGCAAACCTAAACCTAACTTTAAACGAAAAATTAATATGCATGCTAGGTAAATACAAAGGAAAATAATCAAATATTACATTGTAGAATTTACATTAAACTACATGTACATATTGGATTAGCAGTTAAACTGAAGATAAAACCTAAGACGAATGTTTTTTACTTGAGTGGGGGCCCTGTTTAATCTGCAGAGATCATGCAGTTTGAGCCTCGCTGCATGTTTGTATGTTTGGAAAAGTGTATGATGACAAAAGATGATGTGTCCAAAGACTCATAAAAGAGTTGGTGATGCTCTTCATAAACTCCTTCCTCCATGTTATTTGTTGTCCTGTGAATGAACAACACATATTGCTCATAGAGCAAGGCATGTAAAACAGGGAGACGCATTGATGGTTTAAATGAGAGATGTTTGGAGATGGGGAAATATGTTATGTAACAGCATGAGAACCATTTCTCAATCTGTGAAACATGGTGGTGGAATTTTCATAGTTAGGGCCCTATTTTGATGAAGCTGGTTCAGGAAAACTTGCAATCAATAATGAAACACTTAAGTGAATTATAACAGGTACATTCAAGAAGAGTACATTTAAAGCTTTTCTTTTCTTTTCTTTTTAAGCGGCCAAGTCAAAGGCATGACCTTAATCAAATAGAAATATTATGGAATGGGATTAAGTGAGCAGTTCAAATATGCTATGTGAATAATAAGTAAATCACCAGTTCTAATGTTACAGCCTCACTTGTTTTACTGGATTCTCTTCATCTATTCTTGAAACTGATCAAAATTGTACTGAAAGACAGACAATTCAAGTGTTCACAAGCTGTGCTGTACCAATGTAGATCAGAACAAGAATGTGCATGAATTCCTCCTCCCTTATTTGAACATACCACAGCTACTTTCAGAGCCTCCTGAGGAAAGATGAATCACTGACTTACCTCGGGCGTCAGTAGTGAGATAAACTTTGTGCAACATGGGCAATAACAGTCATTAGCTTTTAAGTTCATTTCAAAGA
>JAPMNP010656287.1:0-18650 GCA_029874935.1 Atherina boyeri | reverse complement strand
TTAAGGTAATTGTAAAAGCAGTGTTGGTGGTTCTTTTTACTTTTAGCCAATACTTCATACTGATGAAACATAGAAAGTCAAGCTGATAGTCGTCTTCTGTTTTTTTTCTGTGATCACCTTCCTTTTGACCCTTTCGTCTGCAATCGAGGTATACATCTCCCAATGCAGAGGTGGGTGAATGGTTTAATAGTTACAAAAAAAACACTCCATATGACCTTTCCTAATAACCTTTCCCTAATCTATAAGGAAAATAGTCAGAGAGATGAAAGAGGAATTTGTAAGGTAAAGACTATATTATGATAATTCAACACACTGATAGTATGAGAATGACTTAGCTTCAATATGGGTTTTAGAGCTGGAAGGAATTGTAGGCCAGTGTTATCCACTTAAATTTCACAGGAGATGGGTCACTGTTTCCCTTGCTAAAAGATGATAAGGGAAGAACTGAAGCTCAACATTGTCATGGCTACTATTGAGATAGTTTCAGGTTATTTTATTGAGGTAAGAACACTGCTGTAAGAGAGAAAAAAACAGTCTGCTGGCCCCTACAGTCTGTCAAACATCAATTACATAGAAAGGCACTGTTTCCTATTACTTTACATTGTTTTTTGTTTTTTGTTTTTCTCTATCATGCATATTAAAGGGGCATCCAGATAGGGACCGAGGGACCTCTTAGACACTTGGAACAATCACAAAAACCCATTGTTAAAATAGAGAAAGTTTATTTTGTTTATCTATTTGCATAAATCTCTCCTTTAGTGCAATTTAAAATGAATACATTATAAAATGTTTATTTCATGTTATTCCTCTTTGCCACTTACAACAGCTGAAACATTTGTACTACTTGGCTTTCTATTGGTAATCCTGTGGCACTGATTGGATCTTTCTTTATCTAAGAGAAAAAGGTATTCAAAAAATTCTTAATTGTAATGCAAAGGAGGAGAAGAAACTAGAAGTCCACCAAAGACACCAATAGTTGAAATTGGTTAGATATTATAAAGGGGAAAGATCCCAATGTTCTTCACAGGGGGCACCCAGATTTGAACTGGGGGACCTCTTGATCTGCAGTCAAATGCTCTACCACTGAGCTATACCCCCTTTCACAACTGATATGTTTACAAGGGCAAGAAAACTTTGTTATTACCTATGATGATGTCAAAACAAACAGCATGTTTCATTACGAAAATTGTTCTAAAACTTCATATCAAAGGAATGATCAGGATGTCAAATAGTTTATGGTCATTACCACAAATACACACCCAGAAAATACATGCCACCTCTCATCAGCATCACATTTATGTCAATAAGTTTGATAGCTGCATATTAAAGGAAATGTATCTAGCAGAAACCGTGGACTTTGTGTGACATGATATGAATTTAAAGAGGATTTGTCGGCAGCGCATGACTGTGAAATCTGGTGATAGCTGCTGGTCTGCTCAGAGGAGAAAGATAAGAAAAGAGGCTAAGATAGCATGCAGTCTTAATTTGAACCGCCACGACTTGTGAGTGGATTTGGACAATATCAAATGAACATCTTTTATTCTTCATAGCATTGCATGATTATGACTTTATGAGAAGGTGTGAGGGAGGGGACTGCGTGAAGGAGTGCGGAGGCCATGCAGAGGCTGAAAGAGATGGAGGATTATGGATCAGTACATAGGGTTTAAATGAATTCACACAGTTCTCTGCATCTTTTCACAACTTTCTTTTAGTGAGTAAAAGTGATGTTTTTTTAGATACATTTATAGTTAGCAATTTGTCTCTTTTCTTCACTTTGTTGTGGTTTGAACATCAGCAAAGCATTTCTTTTTTTTAAAGAAAGCAAGTAAAGCAAGTAGGCCAATCAGCTTGTGAGTTCTTACATTTTAACACAAACATCTGTACCCTGATTGTCCCATTAATATAATACATGTAGGAAATTAGACCTTTTATAGCTCAACCAGGTAATAAAGAAAAACCTTCAAGTATCTGATTGAGTGTCTTTACAGATTATCCTGGTAATCTATGAAATGAAAAAAACGTTGTTAATCCAGGAGAAAATGATTGAAGAAACTGTATGAGCCACTGCAGAGAAGAAAAATAGTAATATAATCTGGGATACTTCATAAAATAAAAATAATTGTGGTGAAATTGAACATTTTATTTTGAAAAAAATCTGTAAGGAAATTTAGAAATTTATGCCAGCAACATGTTTCAGTTGAAAAGTTGTCTTATCAAAGAGAATGAAATAAAATATAATAAAATAAAGATTAAATTAAATTAAATTAAATTTGATATAATTAAATTGAATTAAAGTCAATTAAATTCAACAGGTCACACAGACATAGAATGTTGTAATTTCTCTCAATATAAACATTTGAAATAATTTGTTGATTTTACCATTACTGCAATATCATTAGAAATTCAAAAAAGAAAAAAGCTGGGAGCCAATATTGACTGGCTGTGATCTGCAGACCCTAAGATCACTACATCAAAAACAGACATGAACATACATAAAACACAAAAACATAAACAAGATGCAGAAACTTTGCCGCCCTCTTAAGCTCAGTTAAGAGGCAGTGAAGTGGAAAACTGTCTCGTGGTCTGATAAATGGAATTTTAAAATGATGTTTTGAACATATGGACTTTGCATCCTTTTGTGCTTTAGACGAGAGGAACCAAAAGTTATCAGCAAGTTCAAAATCCAGGATGTGAATTAGTTGCACATGGTATTTGTAACTTGTTTGTCTGAGACGGGGCCGTTAATGCTGAACAGCATACAGGCTCAGCATATGCTGCCATTCAGTCAATGTGTTTTCAGGGAAGAGCTTGTTTATCTCAGCAATACCAACAGATATTCCATATAATACGATGGCATGATTTCTTTAGAGTTCAGGTGCTAAAGGGACCTGTCTGCCGTTTAGACCTCACACCCTCTATAAACATTTGGAGCAGCTGAAATAATTTATCAGGCAAGAATGAGAAAATAGAATGATTTTGGACCTTTAATGTTTGGAAAGTTTTAAACCTGTATGCAAAGTGTTGCTGGAAGAAGTGATGAACCTCGTGCACCTGTCTTAAAGGCTTGCAACCATATCGCTAGAGAGAAAAGAGCAACAGTTTTACCATTTGACAATTGGTCTTTGTCCTGTTTTCAATTGAATATTGGATTTAGATAATATGTGCATCATTACACACAGCTTTTATACACATTTTACACAGCATCCTGTCTGTGGGAGGGAGCGGAGATGTAGGATCCATCATCCACTTTGAGTGCACATTTTCCTTTTGTCCTGGAAGGCATTCATAAAGTTGTACGCAACGTGACAGAAGAGAGCTTTACAGGGAAATACCAACCATGGCTTCTCCACATTATCTATCAACTCCATTCCTTTTTGTTGTAAGAGGCCACACAGAAAGAGAATGTTGTAGATCTTTAGCTCTGTGACAGTAGCTCTGGTGGCAGATTTGACTTTCTCAGTGATTTCCTTGTTGCACAAACACACCCAAGCTCCTTTCATCATGTTTCTTCTTTCTGCAAAGTTAAGATTCCCTTTAGCGTTATATCTAAAAAGTACAAAGTCCAGTCTCCTAATTACTACTCTTACCATTTCTTGAAATCCTTGTCCTGCTCTGCTCCCCCTCCGGTGGCCCGAGGTCTCACAAAGTCACTGAGTTGAATTGTATTTACCTCCAAAAGCAATGGATCCATCCCCTCCCATGCTCTCACTGTCTGTCAGTCCTAGACTCTCCCTCCCTTTACCCCGCCGAGGGGGTATTAAAACCCCACCACCTCCTCTTCATCATCACCACCCCCTACCATGACCCAGTTCGCAGGGGATGAGGGCGTAAGTGAGGACCATTGTGAGTACCACAGGGAGAGAGGCAAGATGCTCTGCCTCCCTTGCTCGTCTCCCTTTCAGGAGAAGCTCATGCTTGGTTAAGCACACACACTGAGGCTCTCGATGACAGAACGGCCGCCGAGCGGTGCGTTTTGTTTTGAGTTTTTTGTTGTTAGGATGCCGATGTTGGTTTTAGGTCAGGGCTGATTGAAGTCAGCTGAGGTTACGAGTATGTAAAGGGGACCAAGAGAGCAGAGGAGACAGAGATGGGGGGGCCTCATGTTGAGAGTGAAAGGACACAAGCCTGGCACCTGGGAGAGCAGTAGCGTGAGTATGCTGCTTCATCACTTTCATTTGCTCCTTGTGTTGTTTTGTATATGTGATTAAATCTTATTTTTATGCAGCTAAAAGTACCTTTGATATATTTCCACGGTAAGGCAGCAATGCAATAACTTCCTGAGCTTCTTTACAATCTTTAGATCTTACTTTGCCTTCGCTAACAACGTCATTTTCAGATATTTTTTTTCCTGCATGAAACGGAATAAAAGGAACAGATGCACACACAAGAGGGCAGCTCCTGCCTCAGAGATTCTTCCTGTAACATATGGAACCGGTTTATGTTTGTTTCTTCCCTTTGGACACCATTAATGNGAGACATGCTCTTTGAAAACCTGACTCCCCCAAGAAGAATAGCTCATTCATCTGTCTTGGCCATGACTTCCTCATCAAACTGCCTCACATTTTACCACTCCTCATGGTCTTTTGATTTCAACCCTCACTTTTGAGACTTTTGTCTTATTTGAATAACTTTATTACTTTAGCTGCGTGTTTAACGAGTAAGAGGCCCAAACAGGGGGTGCACTGTCTCATCTCTCTGGAATTTATAGTTTATTTATGTATCATGGCTGTGCACATTGATCACTCTGCAAGTTTAAACTCCATGTTTTTGCGTGTTTATCTGTGTAAAGACATGCTCCATACAATCTGGTAGAGATTAGACTATGAAATGGATGTGATTAACATTTCTAATAACCTTCCGTGAGTGAACTTAATGCAAAGTCACTCTTGGCATGCGTGTTTTTAATCACTTTAGGAACTCCTTTGAACAAAGTCACTGCTGAGAAAGAAAAAAGAAGAGGAGAAAATGTTGATAAGAATTCCATATTTAGCTACGCTGGATTTCTTTTTATTTTTTGATGATTTGAATATCTCTGCATGCCCAACAAAGAAGCTTATCCAGGCCCTTCATATTAGAAAAAGAGACACAATATAAGAAACCCCCTGTGCTTTTTTTAAGCCAAGCATTTGCCAGTTGGTCCTCCACAGCGTTGTTATCTCTACTCGTACTGTGAACTGATAAAACAGATCTTGGTGACTTTTATAAAGAAGAAATTTGACAGTTTTATATGGAGTTTTCCAGCAGCAAAGCAGTTGTGATTTAACCCATATATGATGAGCCAGGAGCTTAAATTGGACAGATGTTTGTACAGCTACTGTGTGAGCAGATTAGTTTGGTGTGTGCAGTCTGTGGAGGACAGGGTGGCAGTTCAGGAGGGCATCGGTGCAGCCTCAGGAAGGACAGGGGGAGAACACACAGAGGCACTGACCCTCTAATAAAAAGCAAAAGATCCTCAAAGTTCTCATTGTTTCCCCTCTCATCCCTCTCTGAGATGTTCAGTGTGACTTTTATTCAGCTAAAGGAAGTCCATGATGTTTCAGGTGAAATGTGAAATTAACTTTTGGTGTTATTGAAACATCAAAATTGACCGTTTTGTTCTTCTTGAATGGGGAATTTTCACACATTAATTTGATACTTGTTACACCCAAAATATACTTTATTATGCCCGAATTTCCGTCTCATTCCAGTTAATTATCAGATACATTGACCAGCCTTTCAAAACAAAAAAATAGCAAACAAAAAAAGCAATTTTTTTATATATTTCTCTTTCAGGGAGGACATAAAATCTGTAGATTCAGGCACTTAGTAAATGCAGCTTCAAACACCTCTACAAGTCATCTGCAAAGATTCGCGTATAAGATTAGTGGTGTTTCTCTTTAAAGTCAGCCATGCAAAACATTAAATATACTTCTCTTTCCTTTTTCACCTTTCTAACTTTGCCGTGCAGCTTGCTCCATAAATTCTCCTTCCGCTGAAAAGGCTGTTGAATACATTTAATCAAATAAACCTTTTCAAGGCGTCTCAGTTAACAGGTGGGAAGTTCATTTGGTGACAGAAGATAAACAACCAGCTCAGCCCTGTCATGGTTGACTGCTCTCACTTTGAAGTGCAGGATTAGATTCATACTTTTTTCTTGATAAAAATTTACTCAACTCAAACAATTATCGCACAGAGGCTTTGATATTTTTTCTTTTGAATATTAAAAAAAATGCAGTCCATTATTACGATAACACTATAAATGGAGATTAAAAAGTGCACTGCAAGTCCATTAACCTCTTCCCCCTGGTATTCCATGTACTCGCTTTGTCTTGATTTTGCATAAGAGAAAGGGTCTATTTTTCACTCTTTTTCTTCAGTGCCTCTTATCCACAAAGCAGAGGGTTGTTGAGTTGGCTTTAATACAGGTTGAGTTGTTACTGAATAAATCCAAGGATGTTTTTTGAGTGGGCGTTTTAAAGCAGTCCGTTTAAACAGATGCAAAGGATAAAAAGATACTGAGATACTGAAGGCAAAGTCAGATCAAGTTGGTCATTAAAAGCTGCAAACCGCAGGAGGAAATCACAATTAGATTCAATTGTAAAACGTAAATGAGGAGTGTTTTAAAGGCAGCCGTCCAACAGCATATCAGCAGGATCAGGAGCCAAATCAATCTTGGCTGAAGAAGGTGCTGATGGCGTCTTTTACTGGATCAGCCTTACGATCTTTACTGTCACTTAAAACACCGAAAGAGATCTAATTGATAATTAGCAGTATTATGAAGCAGACTAAGGAAATGATTATCTGGAGTGTCTACTGATGTATTTCTAGGTGAACAGACTGATGGATGGGAGATGCGTGTTCATACAAGCAAGTGTGTATATGAGATAGAACAGCTTTGAGCAACAGACAGATTAATAACAGTATTTAGTGGTCTATCTTTAAATCACACAGTTATTTAAATTCCGTATAAAAATAGGGTTTTGCGGCAGTTAACCATCTGATGCATGAATTATCTAAAAAAACGGTGCCGCATTTTTTTCACACTCAATATTTTACTTTTACAGACATGTACAGTGATGCTTTTCTTTATTTTTGATATCATTGGAATTTTTATTTTATTCATCTATCTTTTATCTATTCTTTGAAAATATGAATAAAATTATTCGTTCTCATAATTATATAATATAAGATTCTGTAAAAAAATATAACTGTATCCTTTTCTTGTCCTGTTTATCACTGAGACTAACTTCATAATTACAAAATATTAGATTTCATATTATATTCATATACTTTTCAGTGAGTGGCAGCATATTAGATGACTCACTAATGTCCAGTGGAAGTGGCTAATTTGCTAATATACTGTACCATCCTGGCCCATCCACATACTGGTGTCCACTGTAGTGGACACTTTGCATCAAAGGGTTAAATGTGTTTAGTTGGTCTATGAATATACACATCAGTATGCTTCACTTGATTAAAGTTCAACTACAGGCTAATAAATCTATTAGCCTTACATAAACTCATTAGAGCAACATTTTTTCCTCATTTACAGCCCATTTAGAACCCCAGCTGCCCTTGGCCTCTGCTTTTTAATATGAATGAAGAATGTGTGTGCGTGTCTACATGGGTTTTCATACATCAGACTCAGTCAGATTTATGCTTTATGTAGACAGTTCATAGGCAGATTTAACATTAAACTATTGTAGAATTAATCTTTATTAACCCTTTAACGGCCTGCTCTACCGCTTGGGAGAGCAAATTTCTCAGTGACTACGATGAATTTTGTCTACAATTTGTGGAAATAAACCTACCTGAGCCATCTCTACCACTTGGTTTGGACATGTATTGCCATGAGTACGTTTTTGTTATCCAATTACAGTTTAACATTTTGACCGTTTCACTGTGTTTACTATTATTAACTGTTACCTTGATCACTTGTTAAAAAACACAGTTTCTTATTATTTTTGTCCAAAGGAAAAGAGTCTTAGTGAACGTTAAGGGTTTGCACTAAGCATTCATTAACGACAAAGAAAGTTCTTTCATCTCCAAGATGTCTGAATGATGATCCAGCCTCTCACACTTGTCTGTCTAATCATTATCTCAACCTTGGAGTCTTAATAGATATATTAATGAAATATTTCATGTTTTAACAAAACGTGCAAGGATGCATCTTGAAACTACTTAATTAACAATTTTTTTCCATGTTGTGCCAAACCTTTACCCATTTAACTTGGGACTACAGCATGACATTTCCGATGTGCACAGATGTTGCGATGTTGCATGTACATTTATACTTGCAAATACGATATAAATGGTGCATTGCACTGCACTGCAAAGAAAGCTGAAGGCTTTCCCCAGGTAACATAAATCTCATGTTTAACACTTAAATGCACCACTTAATTCAGCTCACAGAGAGGAAATTAATGGCACGGAATTGCTTGACAATTCCCAATCTGTCCCTTTTTACCTTCATATTGCAACGCAGGAGTCACCTAGATGTTACACACACAAACACATGTTGCAGTTATGCAATTCAGTCCCACATACCTGCAGTGTTGCGTGCTCTGATCGAGTCGCAGTTTGTCCCATCATGGGTTCAGTCTCCTGGTGTTCTTCCATGCTCTGCAGGCCCTGCAGCTGTAGCAGCACGTTCTCGTGATGAGTCAATACAGTGAATAAGGAGCACCTCAGCTAACCCCAAGTCAGTTCATAGTAGTCAGGCATGTTGTGCATGCAGGGACATTGTGACTTTACTCTTCATGTTTTTTTAGGCTTTTGCACGTGTGAGTGTGTCAGCCCATCTGGGACTCTGTGTATGTGCTGCATCTGGCAGTCTCTGCGGGTCCTGAGGGATTAAAGCCAACGACTGAGGGGATTCCCGCAGTGATGCTGATTGTAATTGGGGCATTGTCTGTTTGAGTCTGTGCCTGAGGTCCTGATGTTCAGATTTCACTCATTCACTAGTTCTGCTGACCTGTGACCTTGTACAGTTCTGGCAGGGCTATGAACTCCACGAGCTTAAATTTTCTGTTTCTGTTTTTGTTTTGCTTGATTGCCATGGAGCTGTTGAACTTTATGTTTATTCCTTTTCAAAACTAATCTGTTCCCCTCTGAAATAATAATGTATACGCGGCAGGAGTTATTTTTTTCTTACATGAAATAAAATTGGTCTCTTTTTGACATTTCTCTGTGTGACATAATTTCCACCAATTTGCTGTTCATTTCTTATATCAAAGTAACAGACAGAACGGTTGCCTGCTGTGTCTGTGTGGTGCAATTCAGGAGGCTGACTCACCGTGGTAACTTAATCCACAGAGTCAGCTTCTTACCCCTAACTGCCCCACTAGCTCCTGCAGACATAAATTGGATGAGAAGGCAAAATGCCAGGTTATATGTGGCTGAAGTTGCAGGATTATTAAACCAGGGCAGCTGTGATGCAGGGAATGAGGCACTCTAACCACCTAAGAACCAAATGAAGAGGCACAAAATCCCAAAATACAAATAAATTATTTTAAAAAATTGTAATTTACTCTCAAGCAGAGAGTATAAATCCACAGAACGTTATGAGATTCCCTGGAAAATAGGCCCATTATACAGTTTTTACATTTTACATTGCTGCAGCCATATATTACAATGAAGGAATGGTTTTTACACAAACATCTATCTCAGATGGATTTGTTGCACTTTTTTTTATTCATTGCATTTAATTTGATAGCTGTAGCAAGTGGTTTGAATGTTATCATTTATATATGGATAGAACAAAAGTAATTTTGTTTTCTGACAAATTATCCACCAGATGAAACAGAAATGCTAATAATTTTGCTGATTGATAGAAAAGTACCATCTCTGTTGATAGTCATGTAGAGCACTTTAGAGCACCAAGCAATCAACCTGATTAATTAATCAGGAGAACAGCAGAAATCATTTTTAGCAGCAGTTGGAGAAACAGTCGCTGAAAATTAACTCAACCTCAAACAGCTACATGAGTAAAATCCTGCTTTATTATATTAAAACTGTGTATTGATTTGTTGCTATGACAGTCCTTCTACACAAGTGACATTTTTAGTGCAAAAAGGGTTTTGTAGGAGAAATATGTCATGTAGATACAAACAAAATCATAAGTCAACTGACTGTAATTTAGAAAATTGAAATTAATCTCCATCTCAGCGGAAAAAGATCATAACAGCTGGATAATGATAATATGCGATCAACTTTCAGCGATCAACTAAATTTGCCACTGTGGAAGGACCACATTGCACATTGAAAAACATTTATGCCCATTGATTCTATTATTTTACAAATAATGAAAAAGAGAAAATACTTCCTATTTAATGATGTGCAATTATAATTGGATATTACAATCTTAGAATAAATACAGTAGAAATTAAAGAGATAAAACAGAAGATACCATTACCTTATTGTCTCATGCAATAAAACAGTACAACAGTTTAAACATTGCAGTTGCCTGTTTATCTGTGAGTGAATCTGGATATTATTAACTAGAGGACAACTGTGCAGTACAAGGGGAGTTATTGAGCCAGTGAGTTGAGAAATGTGGTGATGTAATGTGAGAAAGTCCGACAGAACTCGACTATGGAAGGACACTTGTATGGCCCGTGCATGTGGGGGCCTCTTGTTCTGCTCCAGCCATGTCCTGCTTACTCATACATGTCGGTCACAGACGCTCAGAGTTAGCACTCTCTCAGGAACTTCACACACTGACTGCCAGATTGCACAGTTTAGGCTGTTTTAGTCTCACATACTTGAGTGTGCACGCTCAAGAAGGAGTCCTAACATCTAACTCCTGTGTCTCAGACATGTCCTTATATGGTTATAGTGATCAATACTGGACACATGTTTTATCGCAAGCTCTTTTCAAAACATTCCCACCCTCTCAGCTCCTACCGGAGACAAAGCAGGGGGCTGGGAGCTCCTACACATCTGCTTCGGCAAGCTTTCCCCTCTTTCTACAGCTCTAAGCTCTCAACCTGCTTGGTAAGGATATTGTCCCTGGAAGCCCTTTAAACCCTAACCTAAGCTGGTATTCATGGCTGGATTTTCCCCTCAGTCAAGCTGACAATAAGCCACGCGTTATTGCTCCTACACAAGAAGGAAAGTTCTGTGAAGGTGTCATATTCATCCCCAAAGCTTCCCTGAGGGATGGCACTGTTTGGGTTCAGCTCCACTGCCTGAGCTAATATGGGTCTGCTGTCTGAAATCCCGCTTCAGCGGTTTGTGCCCGGCCACCTGCTGATTCCGCTGGTGTGGATGGACTGCCTGGAGCCCAAACCTAACCTACATAGGCAACATATCCCTCATCCGAAACTGCACATACACGTATTAGAGCACAATGTCATTTTACCTCCCAACCAGAATAAACCAGTAAAGTTTAACACAATCCTGAAAACTGCACCTCATACAGAAGAAGGCTTACTAAGAGGATTTATTTCTTCTGAAAGCGATAGGCTGTTAAATAAAATGCGTGTGTGTGTGTTGGTGTGTGTGTGTATTTGGTGATAGCAAATTCCCTATTTGGATTATTTCGCTGCCTTCTCAGCGCTGCTTGATGGTATTTTTTAATACTGATATCCTCTTTCAAGCCTGTTTGGTCTTCTAATTCCCTAAAAAGCCCAAACTTGACAGCAACCTCTCTGTGGCACTGAGCTGATTCCACTGTGTATTTGAGCTGCAAGGAGCAACAGAGCAAATTATGGCTGTATTGATAGGCTGAGTTCAAAGAGCAACATTCATTTTAATTAACACCATTATTATGTCACCCCTCACGTTTCACGTTTTTCTGCTGAATTTGCAGGACTCATATCCACTGGGATTACAGTCTTACCAGAAAAACTTGGAAAATTTTCTCTAGATGCTAAAATGTTTCAGATATTTGTAGCAAAAGCTTACTTCCCCCCCTTCTTTCTCTCTCCTTTCCCCTGTCTTTACTTTCTGCAGAGTCTGTGAGCAGGTGAGAGAGGGACACTGTCTGCCCCACTGTCCAGCGACACCATGAGCTGGAGCTTCCTCACGCGGCTGCTGGAGGAGATCCACAACCACTCCACCTTCGTGGGGAAGCTGTGGCTCACCGTGCTCATCGTCTTCCGCATCGTTCTCACTGCCGTTGGGGGAGAGTCCATCTACTACGACGAACAGAGCAAGTTTGTCTGCAACTCGGGCCAGCCTGGTTGCGAGAATGTCTGCTACGATGCCTTCGCTCCCCTGTCTCATGTCCGTTTCTGGGTCTTCCAAATCATCCTGGTCGCAATGCCATCTCTTATGTACATGGGCTACGCTGTCAACAAGATTGCACGATTAGATGAGACAAAGGGTGGAACTACTGGACTCAGAACTGGAGGAGGGGGCTACACGCACAGAAAACCAAGGAAAATCTGCTTTGGAGCACGACAGCACCGAGGCATTGAGGAGACGGAGGAGGACCAGGAAGATGATCCCATGATCTATGAGGTGCCAGAGATTGAACCACCAAAAAGACCACGAGATCCACTGCAGCCCGCACCTAGACCCAAGATCCGACATGATGGGCGTAAGCGTATCCGAGATGAGGGACTGATGCGGGTCTACGTTATGCAGCTGGTGACTCGAACCCTGCTAGAGGCAGGCTTCCTTGCTGGCCAGTATTTGCTGTATGGTTTCCGTGTGAAACCGGTGTTTGTGTGCTCGGGGAAACCTTGTCCCCACAGTGTCGACTGCTTTGTTTCACGGCCTACAGAGAAAACTATCTTTCTGCGTATCATGTATGGAGTCACTGTCCTTTGCCTCACTCTCAATGTTTGGGAGATGCTCCATCTGGGCATTGGTACCATCTGTGACATTCTTCGACGGCGGCGCTGCCCACCTCAAGAGGATGAGTACCAGTTGGGCTTACTGGGAACCAACGGCGGAGTGGAAGGCTCTGTTGCTGGGACAGGGCCTGAAGCAGGCTCCGAAGGAGGGGTGGGTGGAGATGGTGCTGCAGATTACGTTGGATACCCTTTCTCATGGAACACCCCATCAGCCCCACCTGGGTACAACATTGTTGTAAAGCCAGAACAGATGCCCTACACGGACCTTAGCAATGCTAAGATGGCATGCAAGCAGAACAGGGCGAATATTGCCCAAGAAGAGCAGCAGCAGTTTGGCAGCAATGAAGACAATTTTCCCACTGGAGGAGAAGCCCGAGTGGCTCTCAACAAAGACATGATCCAGCAAGCTCATGAGCAACTGGAAGCTGCCATCCAGGCTTACAGTCAGCAGCACCGGGCAGAGGAACAGCTTGGAGATAACCAAGACGACAAGCCCCAGAGTAACATTATCCAGGCCCAACCACAGCCTCAGCCTCAGAAAGAGCGCAAGCATAGAGTGAGGCATGGGAAAGGAGGCAGCAGTGGAGGGGGCAGCAGCAGCAACAGCAGTAGCAGCAAATCAGGAGAGGGCAAGCCCTCTGTATGGATTTAACCCCAGAAACACTGACATGTACTGTAAGCATGTATATATTACAGAACAGATGAGGAGCTGTTGCAATCTTTCTTCAATATTCAGAGACCACTGTGCCTTAAAGAATCCTGCAAGCTGGAGAAGGTGTGTGTTTGTGTCTAGGGTGTTTTAAAAAAGAAACCTGAAAATGTGATGTTGCAGCTGACAATTTGTTTTGTCTGGGCTATCACTGTCTAACTTGAAACATCACACCAAACTATGTTAGGCCACAGTCTGTCGTTTACATGTCTTGTTCTCCTCAAAGCAGATCATTGACCTCTGTTGTCTTCCTGTTCGCCCTTTTCAGAGGGATTTTCAGCTTTGGAAAAAAAATCTCTGAGTCATAATGGGTTGTCTTGAAATTAGATTGATCTCTCAGATATGGCTGAGCTCATTTTCTGCCTGCTCTTCTGCAATTGACAGATCGGGATCCTCACTCTTGGGACAACAGAACACAATGACAGCAAAATGAAGTATCATCGCAATTCAGACGGCCAAGTCATCGCTTTGTCCTACCAAGCTAATGCAATGATTTCACCCTGTTGTGACAAAATCAAGGAACACCATTACATGCAATAACATGAAACATGATTCCATGGCAGCACCTGCAGCAGTGACTTTCATCACCTTCCTGATGGCTGTGTCCTGTCAATCATGTACTGTGTTTGCGCTCTCTATAGCATCATTTCAAAGTGTTTTATGCTATAACTTTACATTCAATTGTGTGTTTGTGCAATTTTGATGACACCAGCTGCTACTCAGGAACCGCTGAGTACAGCGGGTGGATCTGAAATTTCTAGTGAAGATTTGTTTTTTGTTTTTTATTAGCAGGGTGCAAAAGCAATCCAGTTTTTATACCGTATTCTTCAACTTCTCAATTCCTCTCTTTGGCTGTTCATGGCTCTTGGATAAAATAACTCAGTGCTTCACTGTTGCTCCATCTGCCTTGTTGTTGACTGCCCCCTGGTGGTATCTTTTATGGGGCTTTATATACTATGGAGTAGATGCCAATGCTACCTGCATCCAGCAACACCTTAACCAGCTGTAGTGTTCCTTTTCTCATGACAAAATTATGTCACTTATGTCTTCCCAAAGCTACAAGCTAATTATTAGATGCAAAAGGCTACAATATCATCAATTTGTAATGAAAGAAAAGACTCAAAGCCATTGCTATAATATAGTAAGACCAAACACTGTTTGTGTGATGCAAGTGTCATTGCCAAGTTTTTTCCAGGCTACTATGAGGCCTGGTAGTTTGTAGCTTTGGAATACTGTAGCTTTGGAATACTGTGGCCATGATACTCCAGCCGTGGAACTATGCCTATGTGAGACCAACCCTTTTGTAACAGTAACTTTCTTTTGTATTACAGTAAGTGTATTGGTTTTTAGAATGGGATTTGAAATAAGAAACCTCCAAATATGGAGTCAATTTTTATGTTCAAGCCAGTGTTTTATATAAAACGCCTCCGTTTTTCAATGAAGTTCTTTTTTGTAAAATAAATGAAAAGAAAACAAGATATTTTAAAGATGAATTAGCCGTACGAATATTTATGGTTATTGTGATTTCAAATGCCTTCCAATTGTAAAAATGTGAAATATGACATAGTATATTTTTATAATATGTCAGCTAAAGTGGCTAAAGAAAAAATAAGTCAGTCTTTTCCTTGTGTGTTGTAGTATAAGTATGTAATGTATGTACCAACCCTCTTGGCTGAATTTTGATAAAACAGTGTTATTGTTTTTTCCAACATTGTTCTGAGATCTGCAGAACAGCTGTGTGTGCTGAGACAGAGCAAAAGTTAAAAAGTGCCAAATTACTCAAACCATTCCTAGTTTTCCAAACAGGCTGCGAAGGTAAACTCAAATCTGGAAAAAAAAAATCCAGCACTTTTTCTTGTTGATTCAATAGATAGCATTTCTCTGCTGAATAAATTACATGTGAAGGTGTAAAGCTGTACATCATGGCGTGGCTCCTTGTACACACAGATGATGTGCAATACAGAGTGGTATTTAGAAGGAAGAGTCTACGTGTCTGTTCAGAGAATTCCACCAGAAGCAGTCAGACATAAATCACCAGAAATACTTCAGTCAGCTGTTCCTGAAACAGTGATTGACAATCTGATTCCAATAAGCCACAGGTGATTTACTGAGAGTCACTGTCAGTCTCTTTCCCTGAAGGCCAATCAACTCTTATTAAATTCTTTCCCAGTAAGCAAAAGTTTCTAAACTAAGTATTTACTGCCGTGTGAAGAGAAGGAAATAGACTAAATGGATTACGGGCAGGTGACGAAGCTCGGTAGTTAGATCCAGCTGGGGCCACAAGAGGACAACTTCCCGTCAAAGGAGGCGAGTCTTCAGAAAGTGAAGAAAGGGCATTATGGGAAGATGCTGCCAGGATACTCAAAGACCCCATCTGCTAAATTCTGCATGCCTTGCAGCTTGGCCTCACATCTTTAAAACTAGGCTAGACTGTTCAGCTTAGACTCTTGTTTTTATGAGAAAGTGAGGAATTTGGGCAGCTATCCAGGTCAGAATAATTACCCTGTGGCAAACTTGTGGACTTGTCTCGCCCTGCTCTTTTCTCCATTGAGTGACTGAGAAATAAAAGGAGCAGAATGTGTAAAATTGAAAGTGTGCTCACTGTTCAGAAATGACTTTTACAGGTTTTTATTTTTCCTGGTATTTAAGGTCCTCTGCATTTTACTCCTGTCCTGTGAAAACCACTTCTCCAAATAGTTGTGTGGGCTTCAGAGAGAGAAAAAAAAAACCAAAAGTAAACACAGTACAAGCTGCAATGTCTGTTTGATATGACAGCGTTTGTTTTTATCTTAACCACAATGTGTTGTACAAGATATAATAAGCAAGGGTTTATGCATTTACAGTCACATTACAACTAAACCCTCCTTCTTTAAATTCTAATTTTTTATTCATCAGGACATAATAAAACATTACCTGGTCCTTACCAAGTTGGTAAGTGCAACCTGAGATGAGCGGAAACATATTAAATATTATACTGTCTTTATTTATTTCACAGAATTGTCTTTTTATTATCTCCTGATATCTCAAAACTAAGAATTCAAAGAGGGTGTTCTGTCTTTCTTTTACAACTGTAGGTATGATCACCAAAAGAAGCAAATCCCCTGTAATTATAAGCTAATTATGTCCAAACATTTAATTGTGTTTGATTCTTCAAAATGAAATAATACACAACATGAAATCACAAAAACTTTTCACTTCAAAGAGAAAACATGCATTTGGACAAATTTGATCAATCTTTGCAAGAGGAAATTATTTTTTTGATAAAATATAAGAATCAAATATAACTATGAATGCAACAGGGTCAGTCATAGATAGCAGAACTCGGAAACCTTGAGAAAATGGTGAACTTAGCTTGGTATTTTGAACAAATACTACCTGCAGGCTCCTTCTCTACAATGCCTCAGCTCTCCTCCAAAGCCCTGGAGAGGGAGTATCATGCATTTGCTGGCAAGTACCCATAGCAACTGTAAAAGTGGCAGTGATTGACGCTAGTAAGCCTCTGACTGACTGCTTGTGCACTGTAAGCACAGGGAGGAGCTGAGGAGCCTGATTCTTTCACATATTGTCAGCTTCATGTTTTACTGTCCGGGTACAATGGCAACTTCAGCAAAGCAATTCATATATTATTCTGTTGTGACTTATTTCTATACTGTACATGAACACAGTGAGAGTTAAACATGGTTGTATCAGATTAAGTTTTCAACAACTGTTTACTCAAAACATTGTCTGTAAAGAAAAAGACTGTAGCAAGGTCGTGTTTTTCCCCTTCGTGTTTTTTTTTAATAGTAATTCATGCCAGATGTGACACTGATACCAGTTGTATTACCAGTACAAATTCAGATTCATACATGTGTTTGTGTGTTTTTTTCTAAGCATTTTGTAAAATGTAAATTTCTTTGAGTGCCATTCTGGTATCCCCTAGCCGAGATTTTTTTCATATTCTTTGAAAAAAGTTGATATGCATGCAAAAAGGGCCTATTTTCCTACAAAAAATAAATCAAAAATACATATGGAATAAAGTCTCTTGCATCTTTTGTTTTGGGTCCGTTGCAGGAGGAAAAATGGGAGGAATGAAAAGGACGTCCCACCCTTTCAAACGTTTTGCCTTGTCGTGCTCTTACTCTCATCATGTATGTTTGAGTTTGATCTCCTGAGAGTGGAAGCTCTACTGTCCCATCAGGAGAATTTGAGTTGTACAAGCTGATGTTGTGTCACTGGAAGGAACAGACCAGAAGACAGAAGAGACGTCACTTCAGGTTGTGTCAGACGTATCATTTTGTCTGTCACTTCAATGGCAGATAAACTTCAGCTTGTAGGGAGACATGTAAGTCTGCGAGGCTTTAAGTTACTTCATAAATTAACTTGTCCCTCATCCGATATTCACTCTTTATAACTATCGGCATTTTTTTCAGAAACATTCAGAATAATTTGAAAACAAATGTGATTCCGTGATTTTTCTTTTCTTTTTGTGGTCCACTGCACTTTGTGCGTATGTTCATCAGTTTTTTGTTTTTTTCAGATCATAATAATATTTATTTCAAACCTGCACAATAATTTTCTCACAAATCAACATAACATACAAAATATACAAGTGCATGGTTTGAAAAGGAGGTGGACGAAGCAAACGCTTATAATTCCAAACCCCCTCACATTCAACACAAAGGACAATACAAGAACAATATACAGACAGAATAATTGAAGAACAGCAGTATTCTTGTACAGTACATACAGTAGAACAATATGTCACATTACAGATGGTATGAGACAGACAAGACAGCACAACACACACACATGCACACATAACACACACACTCACACTCACAAGAGACATTGACCCAAGCACCTTCTGACCCTACACCCTCTCCCCACTGGCTTCATGCTGAGGGCATCATTCTCTGTCCTCTACATATTTCTTTAACCCCGGTACGGCCCCGGTATCGGCCACGAGCCTGGCCCCTGCCCCGACCCCGGATCGGGTCCCGGGACGCATCGCGGGACGCGGGTCTTTCCGACCCACTAAGGGGACCACGAGGGTTAATACATTTTTTTTAACAAATATTTGAAATTAATTATGTTTGGACAGGTTTTTAATTCATCCGCCAAATCATTCCAAAGCTTCACTCTCCGCACTGAGATACACATTGATTTTAGAGTGGTTC